>CAUYPO010080010.1:0-27767 GCA_963574435.1 Cheirogaleus major | reverse complement strand
GATTTTCCTGAGTTCTATATAGATAATAGTTATCAGTCCTTTTGTGGATGTATAGTGTGCAAATATTTTCTCCCATTCTGCAGGTTGTCTGTTTGCTCTCATGATAGTTTCCTTGGCTGTGCAGAAGCTTTTTAATTTGATCAGGTCCCATTTATTTATTACTATTGTTGCTGTGATTGCCTTTGGGGTCTTCTTCATAAATACTTTGCCAGGGCTAATGTCTAAAAGAGGTTTTCCAACATTTTCTTCTAGAATTCTTATACTTTCATGCCTTAGGTTTAAGTCTGTTATCCACTGCGAGTTGATTTTTGTGAGAGGTGAAAGGTGTGGATCCTGTTTCAGTCTTCTACATGCAGCTATCCAGTTTTCCCAGCACCATTTATTGAATAAGGATTCTCTATTTATTTATTTATTTATTTATTTATTTTTAATTTTTTTTTATTTCAGCATATTATGGGGGTACAAATATTACGGTTATGTATATTGCCCATGCCCCCCTCCCCCCTCAAGGCAGAGCCTCAAGCATGACCATACCCCATACGTTGCACATCTTACTCATTATGTTTGTATACACCCATCCCCTCCTCCCCCCTCCCACCCGCCCAACACCCAACAAATGTTATTCCTACATGTCCACTTAGGTGTTGATCCGGTAATACCAATTTGCTGGTGAGTACATGTGGTGCTTGTTTTTTTTCCATTCTTGAGATGTAAAGCAGCTATTTTAAATATTTTCAAAGAGCCAAAGGAAACCATGCCTAAAGAACTAAAGGAAAATATGAGAAAGATGTCTCACTAAATAGAGATTAAAAAGAGATAGGGCTGGGTGCGGTGGCTCACGCCTGTAATCCTAGCACTCTGGGAGGCTGAAGCGGGAGGATCGCTCAAGGTCAGGAGTTCGAAACCAGCCTGAGCAAGAGCGAGACCCCGTCTCTACTAAAAATAGAAAGAAATTAATTGACCAACTAAAAAAAATATAGAAAAAATTAGCCGGGCATGGTGGCACATGCTTGTAGTCTCAGTTACTCAGGAGGCTGAGGCAGAAGGATTGCTTGAGCCCAGGAACTTGAGGTTGCTGTGAGCTAGGCTGATGCCACGACACTCTAGTCCAGGCAACAGAGTGAGACTCTGTCTCAAAAAAATAAAATAAAATAAAAAATAAAAATAAAATAAATAAATAGAAAGAGATAGGAATAATAAAAAGGAACCAAATAGAAATTCTGAAGTATAAAAATTACAATAACTAAAAGGAAATAATCACTATGGGGATGAACAGATTTGAGCAGGCAGAAGAAAGATTTAGAGAACTTGAAGAGAGACAGTTACACAGTCTGAGGAACATTATACAGGACATTGTACAGTCTGAGGAATAGTGACAATAAATGAATGAAGAAAAATGAGCAGAGTCTCAGAGATGTGCTCTGTGATGTGGATCATCATCAAACATACAAACATATGCATAATGGGAGGTCCATGAGGAGAGAAGAAAGAGAAAGGAGTAGAAACATATTTGAATAAATAATGTCCAGAAACCTTCTAAATTTGATTTAAAACATTAATCTGCACATCTAAGAAGCCAACAAACTCCAAGTAAGATAAAAATCAAAGATACCCACACCTAGCAACATCATAATCAAATTATTCAGAGCCACGGAAAAGAGAGACTCTTGAAAGGAGCAAGAACAAAACTCACTGCATGCAAGTGATCTTTGATAAGATTATCTCATCAGAAACCCTAGAGGCCAGAAGGCAGTCGAATGACACACTCAAAGTGCTGAAAGGAAAGAATTATAAACCAAAATTTCTTTCTCTGGCAAAACTATCATTCAAAAATGTAGAAGTAATTAAGACAGTCCCAGATAATCAAAAACAGAGAAAGTTTGTCACTAGCAGACCTGCATTAAAGAAATGCTAAAGGGAGTCCTTCAGGATGAAAAGAAAGGACACTAGACAATACTGAGCATTCACTTGAAGAAATAAAGAATACTGGTAAAGGTAACTGTATAGATAAATATAAAATATGGCATAAATGTATTCTGTCAAAACTTTTTTTGCCTATGTGATTCAAAAGACAACTTGTAGCATATATAAATCTAAGATGGTGGTCACACAATGTATAAAGATGTAATTTGTGACAATAACAACATAAAGCAGGATATGATGGTGCTATTTAGGAGCAAAGATTTTATATACTATTGAAATTAAGTTGATATTAATCTAAACTGGATTATCATGAATTAATATGATATTGTTAACCCCCACGGTAACCTCTAAAAATTACTCGAAAATATATAGGGAAAGAAATGACAAGTGAATTTAAATGGAACAATATAATATCTCTATGTAACATAAAATAAGGCAGTAATGGAGAAACTGAGGAACACAAAAAACATAAGACAAAGAAAACAAATAGCAAATGACAGACATAATCCTACTTTACATTGTAAGTAAATGGATTAAATTTTCCGATTAAAACACAAAAATTGTCAGAATCGATTTTAAAAATGTGATGCAACTATATGCATACAAGAGACACTTTAGATTTGAAGACACAAATAGGTTGAATATAAAAGGATGGAACAAGATATTCCATGTAAATGATAAGTAAAAGAGAACTGGAGTGGCCATACTAATATCAGACAACATAGACTTTAAGACAAAACTGTTAGTAAAGAAAAAGAAGTACATACTATAATGGCAAAAGGGTCAACTTACCAGGAAGATATAATAATTATAAACCTATAAACACCTAACAACAGAACCCTCAAAATACATGAAGTAAAAACTGCTAGAATTGAAGGGAGAAATAGGCAAATCAACATTAATGGTTGGAGACTCCAATACTCCACTTTCAATGATGGATAGAACAATTAGAAGGCTACCAAGAAAGTGAAAGACTTAACACTACAAACCAGCTAGACCTGACAGACATCCTAGAACACTCTACCCAATGATGACAGAAAACATACTCTTCTCAAGTGCACGTGGAACATTTTCAAGGATAGACCATATATTAGGCCATGAAACAAGTGTTAATAAATTTTTTATGATTGAAATCATACAAAGTGTGTTCTCTGAACATAATGGAAAAAATTAGAAATCAATAACAGAAGAAAAGTTAGGAAATTCACAAATATGAGGAAGTGAAACAAAAATGCTCCTTAATAGCCAATGGGTCAAAGAAGAAAACCCAAGAAAAATTAGAAAATACATTGATATGGATGAAAATAAAAACAAAAAAACCCAAGAAACTCATGGGCAGCAAAATATTGTTCAGAGGAAAATTTATAGCTGTAAATACCTATGTTAAAAAAGAAGAAAGATCTCAAATCAGCAACCTAAACTTCTGCCTTAAAAAGTTTTTTTGAGAGTATTTATCATAAATGGGTAATGGATTTTGTCAAATGCTTTTTCTGTGTCTCTTAATATGATCATATAATTTTTTTCTTTAGCCAGTTGATGTGATGGACTATACTAATTTTCAAATGTTGAACCAGCCCTGCATATCTGGAGTAAATCCTACTTGGTTGTGGATAACTATGTCTTAAAATACCCTTTTCAACTAGATACAACTGGTCCTTTCTATAAATCAGTTGTTCTCAAAATGCAGTCCTCAGACTGGCAGAATCAACATCATGTAGGAATTTGTTACATACATAGACTCTTGGGCCCCACATTAAACCTACTGAATTACCAGCTCTGGGTGTGGGACCTAGCAACCTGGCTTTTAACAAGCCCTCCAGGTGATTGTGAGGGACACTAAAGTCTGAGAATCACTGGTATAGATGGAATGAGATGAATGGCACATATAAATTCTACTTTCTCTTTCCTACTTAAACTTGTAACTACCAGTATCTGTTTCCACAGACTATTATGGAGCCCGGTGGTTCTCAATCCCGTCTGCACACTGGAATCATGTGGAGAACCCTCCAGGGACTCTGATTTAATTGTTCTGGAATATAGCCCTTCCCAGTTAGCACTTTAACAAGGGTTAGTTTTCAAATTAAGTGAGATTCCTTTGAACCACAGTTCAACTGGACTGCTCAAAAGGTCTGAGATGGGACCTATGTATGTATCTACGTACCTACATACCGAGGTATGTATCTGTTTTAAACAAGCATCCCAGACCACACTTTGAGGAAAGCTACTCTAGATCAATGATATTAAACTTTTGATTCATAGGAATAATTTCATTAAATGAATTGTGACCAAGCTGACACATAATTGTGTGCATGTATGTCTATATGTATATATGTGTGTATATTTGTATATATTTATATCTATATATAGAAATATATATACACAAAACATTCTAGAAATAATAGTTATCCTTACTACATGTTATGTACTCTGGTATTTTCTATTTTATTTCACTTTTTAATGTTGGTTTAATGATTAATGTTGATTTTGTGACCTAGTAAAGAGTTATAATGAATACTTTGGAAACAGCTATATAAGGTTTATCAAAAATATTCAAGTCCATCTCTATGATGTCAAGTGGACTCTATCCTAACTGGATGGTGGCTCATAAAATTCAATGGGTGAGAGAGGGAAAGGATGGTAGTGATCTTTCTTGGGTGGCCAAAGGCTGGGTAAATGTTCATTGAAAGAAAGGTCAGACTTGGGAAATGGCTCCCCCAACTCAAAGGGAAATCAATGTGGGGGAACACCACTAAGAGGCCATTTTTCCTATCTTGCAATATTCTCAAGTGAAAACCCTAGGGTTTTTCTTCCTAGGGTCTTCTCGGTGCTAAATTTCAGATGTTCAGTGTAACAGAAAAGTTATGAGTCTGAGAGGTTGGTAACTCAGGTTTTATGTTGACCAAACTTACAAATGTGAAATGAGTAGTGGTTTATTTTTATGGATATCATTTTATTCCTACTCAACTTTTTTTCATTTTGGACTAAAAAATATTCAATTGAAATTAATGAAACAAACAGCATGCATTTGTTGGTAAGAAACTGAGAGGAATTATTCCAATGGTTGCACATCTGGTAGTAACTTAAAAGATTTAAAATATTACTAGGCTTCATTGGTGATTTGGTATTGTAATTACCCATGAAAAGGTATGTTAGTGCTTTAGTGTGTGAATTAATTACCAACCCCATGAGACAACACCTGCAAGTCCTTATTTAATGCTTCTCTGTTCCCATTAACAACATTGGTGCAAACAGGGCATTCAGGGGGTAAGCTTACCAAGTTATTTTTTATTGTACAAGTCTCCATGGCTTTCAGGCTTTTTTCTTTAAATAGAGACATTGAAACACTACACCTATTGATTGCCGTTGTAGCATTACAGCTGTATGAGTCAATAGTGATAAGTGAGACCTTAAATTAGGTGAGCATCCTGGATATCCCCACCATTATATCTTTCTTGTCATTGGCCTAGTCTGGTAAGAAATGGAGGGAAGACATTCTATTTTGTATGGTGATATATAAATTTGCAGTCACCAAAATATCTCAGGGAGAAACAATATGATTTTTCCTAACTCCTCAACTTTCCTTAGTAGAATATCCTCCTTGATATAATAGTAGTATCAGCTCTTCTGAAGGTTTGGTCAGATCAGTTAAAAAGTCCAAAAAGACTCAGATTGTTGCCAGCAGATGAAAGAATGCTTAGATACCCTTCACATCTTTCCAAATGTTCTGAACAAGCCTTCAGAAAAAGAACTTACCTTGTTCCGGCAAGTGTTAACAGCTCTTGTAACAGCTCTTGACCAGGGAAATAACCAAGCTGCACGTGGAGAGTGGAGAACAGCCTTTATTCTTTCAGCACGCTCCACTGACTTCTGATCATCTGACCCCCCTCCCCCGTTCTCCTCCAGCTTTTATACCTTTGGTAGGAATCAAAAAGCGTCCAATCAGCAACAAGCCTCAACATCCAATCAGCAACAAGCTATAACATCCAATCAGGAACAAGCTTTAACATCCAATCAGGATTGCACAAGTAGCGCGGCCATGGAGGGGCCTAGAGCACTGCAGCGGGACCCCGAGCAGGAGCGGCAGGGAGCTGGCCAGCGGCCACGTCCCGCTTTCCCTGTCAACCTGAGTAACTTTTTCCACTTTCTCTTACCTACTCTTCTTTATGGAGAAATAATAGTTGCCAGATGGACGTGCTAGTAAATCACACAATAAGGAAGATAGTGTATGACTAAGAATTTTCCACTGGAATCGTCTGGCTTTAGAAATCTAGCAGTGTTTTTTAACAAGACATGTTAGTGACATTCCCCTATGTTGCCACCATGTTGGGCAGAAATATGTATCACAGGGGATGAAAAAGGGCTGCAGATGCCCATTACTACTTTTCCTTTTTCGTCACTCAGTAACATATAGAAGATCACCCTTCCCCTATAGTCCTAACCCTTCACCCATCAGCCAGTGACTCAGGACTTGGTTCTTGCCCTTGAAAACTTACACAGTCTTGGGAAGAAATGGAAAGACCATGCTAGACGTCACTAGATATTAGGACAAAGGAAGTTAAAGCCCAGTGCTTGCTTATGTGGGCCTAAGGCTAATCCTGTTAGGCAAGAATAGTAATGCCTGGAGCCAATCATTTAACAAGTATTTGTTAAGACCTTACCATGTGCCAGGTGTAGTCCTAAAGATACAACAGACAAGCTGGCCTGGTAGCTCACACCTGTAATCCTAGCACTCTGGGAGGCAGAGGCGATAGGATCGCTAGAACTCAAGAGTTGGAGACCAGCCTGAGCAAGAGTGAGATCACATCTATACAAAAAATGGAAAACTTAGCTGGGTGTGGTGGTGCATGCCTGTATTTCAAGCTACTTGGGAGGCTAAGGCAGGAGGATCGCTTGATCCCAGGAGTTTAAGGTTGCAGCGAGCCGTGATGATGCCACTGCACTTTAGCCCAGGCAACACAGCAAGATGCTGTCTCAAAAAAAAAAAAAAAAAAAGACACAGAGAGAGATACAGAAGACAGCAAATAAAAGTCCCTGCCCTTTGGAACTGACATTCTAGTTAGGGGAGAAATGCAATATACAAATCAACAAAACTTAAGTATAAATATAAATATATATAACTAGGTGGTGATAAGTACTTGATGTAGATACAGAAACAAGTATGGTAAGGAGTATAATGCTTTTAGTTTTAGTGTAATATTCTTTTGTTATCAGAAAGGAGAGGACTCTTTGATACAGAAAGCTTTTAACAAACATCTAAAGAAAATGAAGAATGAAACAAGTGGGTGTCTGAGAGAAGAGTTTTCCTGACAGAGAGAACTGCAAGTGCAAAGGTCCTGAGGTAGGAATATGTATGATGAGTTCAATGACTGGCAAAAATGCCAGTGAGTCTGGAATGAAGAGTTTGAGGGAGACAGTGGTAGGAGATGAGGTCTAAGAGTTATCAGGTGATTAGACCATGCAGTCCTTTGAGGACCATAATGAAAACTTTGGATTTTACTCTGAGATGAGAAACCACTGGAAGGTTTTGAACACAAGACTGGCATTATCAAATCATCTGGCTTTTGTGTGGAGAATAAACTGTAAGGGGTAGGGGGCAATGGTAGAATGAGGAAACTGCTTAGAATGCTGCAGGAATTCAAGTGAGAAACCATAGCAACTTGGATCTGGGTAGTGATGGTGAAGAAGCTGAGAAGTTACTAGATCCTGGATTGACTGTTACAGTAAACCAGTTTTTTTAAAAAATAAAACTAAGAAGACCCCTTCTATTATGCTTATGTTATGTTCATCCAATTCCCCACAGACATTTTCAGATTTGCCTGGATTTTAAGGCATGAGAGACTATTTGTTCCTACTGCTATTACATTCAGGGCATTATTAAATGCACTGGCCTAAGTAAGAAGTTATTGCTGTAATGACTTTCAGGGCAGATTGCTGTAATGACTTTCAGGGCAACCAGAGCAGTGGTTTCTTGGTTTCAAAAGAAAAGCACCACATTTTATAACATAATGTTAGAAAACCAAAGTCTCAGAAAGTTACCATCAATCAAATAATGCTGAATCTATTGCTGGCTTAATCCAGAAACAAATTTTGTTGAGCAGTTTCAGTTGTAAAAATAAGAAATAAAAAAATGGCTGGCACCCCACTCCATAAAAGGATCTTGACATTTTGCATGTATTCTTATGCATATTTTTTAAATACCACAAATCAGTTGTAATAAAGTAACAAATTCACATTTCTTACCAGATTAGGACACTAACCTTAAGAAGGACACTTTCACAAGGCAACCATATTCAGCAAACATTTGCAGTATACCCAGTGCATGTAAGGCTCTGATTAACATAGTGCAAGAAGCAGTGATGAGCCAGCAGGTTTCCCAGAGCCTCTTTAAGGTGGGCTTGTTCTGAGGTCAAGGAGGTAACTTTCATGTCCTTGATATTCGGTGTCAATTTAACAACTTACAAGATCTCCTTCAGGCCCAGGGACAGAAATTTAAACTGTGTGGTTTTAAATAAGGAGACATGTAGAAGAAGAAAGAGAGATAGCCACGTTGTAGAAGACCCAAGAAATACTATCAATTAGACCTAATTTACATGTATAGAACATGCCAACCAACAACAGTAAAATATACTTTCTGTTCAAATGCACATAGAATATTCACCAAGAAAAAATCATACTCTGGGCTATAAAAAAAACCTTAACAAACTGAAAATAATAGAATTCATACATTGTATGTTCTCAGGCCACAATGGAATTAAAATAGAAATCCTTAACAAAAAGATAACTGGAAAAATCCCCAAATAATTGAAAATTAAACAACATACTCCTATATAGCCCATGAGTCAAAGAGGATGACTTATTGGAGATTTAAAAATATTTCGAACTGAATAAAAATGAAGTCACAACATCAAAATCTGTGAGATATAGCTAAACAGTGCTGTTAAAAGAGAACCAGAGCTGGACAGTAGTTAAAGAGGTAAAAGCAGGCTGGGTGCAATGGCTCACTCCTGGCATCCTAGCACTTTGGGAGGCCAGGGCAGGAGGATGGCTTGAGCTCAGGAGTTTGAGGTTGTGGTGAGCTAGGCTGACGCCAGTGCACTCTAGCCCGGGCAACAGAGTGAGACCTTGTCTCAAAAACAAAAGCAATCAAACAAAGAAACAAAAGAGGTAAAAGCAGATTTTATTCAGGACTATTGCAGTAAGGGAAAGGAGATCTCAGTTTAGAACTGGTCTTAATTCCAAATACAATAAGGAAAAGTGAGCAAGGTAGAAGGTCAGCAGATGAAAAATTACTAAAAGGATAGGGCAGTTCTTGCTAAACTGACCTAAATGTATTCTTGCTGAAGGCAGGCCAGGGTGATCAGACATCACCTGGGGGATGGCAGTGGATAAGGAATTTGAACAGATATTGAGGGTTATCAGATATCAAGGGATTCTCACTAAACTGACTTAGCAGGATTCTTGCTAAAACTATGTTCTGCAAAGACATACATTAATAGTTTGGAGACCCAAAAGTCAAGGTGTAGTTGAGAAGAGGGCTCAGAAGACCCTGAGTGAAACTTAGTCAAAGAGATAATCTCTGTCAGTGTTTAGAGGAAAGTTTATGAAATTGAATGAATAATTAAATAAAATATAAAAAATAATGAAATAATTTAAATTGAAAACAGAAAAACAATAAAGAAAAACAGTGAAACTAAAAGCTATTTCTTCAAAAAGAACAATAAAATTGGTAAACTTCTAGTGAGACTGACCAAGAAGAGATAAGGCACAAATTATCAATATGAAAGAGAGGAATATCACTAGAGACTACACAGACATTAAAAAGATAATAAGAGAATACTAAGAATGTCTCCACGCCCATAAATTAAACAACTTAGATGAAATGGATTAATTGCTCAAAAGCCATAAACTACAAAACATTACTGAAGAAAAATATATAACCTCAAGAGTCCTATGTCTATTAAAGAAATTGATTTTACAGTTAAAAATCTTCCAAGAAAGGGATGACCATGCCCAGATGATTTCATTGGCAAATGCTACCAACTATTTAAGGAAGAAATAATAATAATTCTATACAATCTCTTCCTGAAAATAGAAGAGAAGTGTACGTTTTCCAATTCATTTGATGGGGCCAGCATTACCCTAATAACCAAAACAAGATAAACATTTTACAAGAAAGGAAAGCTAGACATCAATGAGCCTAATAAAAATAGACACAACAATCCTTAACAAAATATTAGTAATCAAACTCAGCAATATATAAAAAGGATAATACATCATGGCCAAATGGATTTATCCTTGGAATGCAAGGCTGATTTGATATTCAAAAATCAATGTAATCCACCATATTACCAGGCTAAGTAAGAAAAACCATATAATCATCCTAATAGATGTGGAAAATATTATTTGACAAAATTCAACATCCATTCCTTCATGATGAAAAAAATTCCCAGCAAATTAAGAATGGAAGGTAATTTCCATAACTTATTAAATACCTACAGCTGACATTATACTTAATATTGAGGGCCTAGATTCTTTCCCCTTAAGATAGGAACACAGCAACAAGGAACTAGAGAACAAGGCAAGAAAGGGAATGCTCTCTCACTACTCCTATTCAACTACATACCAGAAGGTCTAGCTGGTGCAGTAAGGTAAGAAAAAGAAATAAAAGACATACAGAAAGAAAGAAACAAAGCTGTCTCTATTTGAAGATGACAGAATTATCCATGCAGAAAATCTTTAAAAATCCATTAAAAAGCTTCTAGAACTCACAAATGTATTTAGCAAAGACACAGGATTATAAGGACAATGTACAGAAGTCAGACATATTTCTAAATACCAGCAATGAACAATTAGAATTTGAGATTAAAAAAATAATACCGTTTACAATAGCAACCAAAAAATGAAGTACTTAGGAATAAATCTAATAAAATATGTGTAGTATCTATATGCTGAAAACTAAAAGCAGGAAAACAAACCAAAAACTAATGGAATAAATCAAAGAAGATATAAATTAGTGAAGAGATATATCATGTTCATCAAGTGGTTGAATCAATATTGTTATGATGTCCATTATCCTTAATTGATCCAGAAATTCAATGTAATCCTAACAAACACACTGCAAACTATTTTGTGGACATCAACAAACTGGTTCTAAAATTTATAAGGAAAGACAAATGAACTAGAATACCTAAAGAATTCTGAAAAAGAAGAGCAAAACTGGAGAATTCGCACTACCTTATTTCAATCCTTACTGTAGATCTACAGTAATCAAGACAGTGTGGTATTGGTAAAAGGATAGACAGATAGATAGATCAATGAAATAGAATAGAGAGCCCAGAAACAGACCCATGCAAAGAACCAACTGATATTTGACAAAAGTGCTAAGGTAATTAAAGGACAGTCTTTTCACTAAATGGTACTGGAACAATTGGATATCCATGTAAAAAAATCAACCTTGTCACTTATCTCACAATTTATACAAAAATTAACTAAAAATGAATCACAAACCTAAATTTAAAGTGTAAACTTATAACATTTTTAGAAAAAACATAGGGAGAAATCTGCATTAACTTAGGTCTGGAGATGAGTTTTTAAATACAACACCAAAAGCAGGATCCATGAAAGAAAAAATTTAATTAACCACAATCTATGAAGACCACTATCTCTTTCCACTTCGATTTCTCTTCCATCAAACTTTTCCTCTTGTCCTGTGCTATTATGGTGACTGTGAGAATTTTCTCTAAATTAATACACATTCCCATATCTACTTTTATATTACTAATTTACATACTTTTGCTTAAAGAAGGCTTCCCAAATTATGTAAGCTTCAGGACCCACAAAATCTGGATCAGTTCCTAAATGTAAATAAACACATAAAATTAAATAGCATATTATTTAATGATATGTATAAAAAACTGAAATGGGAAATAAAAAACATGGGACTGATAAACATAAAAATAAAAACTTTAAAAATTCACTCCAATTGCAGGTAGAGACAAGGACACAGATAAGATTGGGGAGGAAACATGGGAGGTTACAAAGGCACTGGTAATGTTCTTTCTCTTTAATTAGGTGTTGGATATAGAGGTGATTTTTTAAGCTTTATACCTTATATGTAAGTTATACATGTTCTTTTGGATATATTAAATATTTCATAAGAAACAAAATTCATTTTTAAAAAATAAAAATAAAACACTGCTAGTCTGTTAGCAAGCAAATACACTTAGAAAATTTTCCAATATAACAGACAAAGTTTCAAACAAAGTTCTTATGTCCATCTGGGCTCTCAACGTACTGTGGCTGTCAAGTCACTGCAAAGGTTTGCCTAATGCTGAATCTTCTAGGTAATTTCTGCTCACTTCAGTTCAGCACAATGGTTTTTGGAATTAATAAACTCAATTCAGTAGCATCTTGCCCATTAGATGAGACAAATTGGAAAGAATTTTTGTGTTTTGTTTCACTAGTGTCAATTTAAAACATTTTTATACTAGAACACAGTGATAGATTATAGGGTAAAATGCAAAATTCATGTGGATTTTTGAGATTAGCATGAGTTTATGTTGTAGTGGATACTCCCATCCTATGCACTCCTCCTCCTGCAGCCCACATCCCTTTCAGTTAGGGCTTCCTAAATGGAAAACTTTGAGAAGTCTGTTGTAAGGCCCATCAGACTCTTCAGTCCACATTTCATTAAGCAGCTTTTATGTGCCAGGGACCCTGCTTGCTACTGGACAGACTGTTCTTAGACACACATAATAAGTAGAATGTAGGAGATAGACAAAAAGTGGTATGGATGTGGGAGTTGTGGGATTACCAAGAAGAAAGATACCAAGAAGTTAGATACTCTGGGGAATGTCTATTGATACTGAGCTGGGCTTTGAAATATGAGTAAGGTTTGCCAGAAAAGGGAGAGAAAAACAAAAGGAAAAGTAAATTTCAGGCTTGTAAAAAAGGATGTATAAGAGCAAGGAGATACAAAAGATGTGCAGTGTAGCAAGACTGTGAGTTTCAAGATGAGGGCAGATGGTATATGGTCTCATATGCCATGCTAAATTGTATAGACTTTATTCTATGTGAATTAGGGAGTCAAAAGAGGTTTTTGATGTGAGGAGGGAGCAAGGGATCATATGTAGTAACACCAAGAATCTTCTGGATACGGGTCATAAAATAGTAGCTCACTTGATGTCTTTAGTTTGCCCCTCAATCCCACCCTCCCATGCAAAGCAGACTCTGAATCAAGGGTTTGGGCATAGGTAGGTTATTTGAGAAGTGATCCCAGGAAGCACAATGAGAAAGTGAAGAATTAAGACAGGGAAAGGAGGAAACCAACAAAGGATTTGGTACTGAGCTGGTTATGCCTCTAGGCAACTGAACTTTAATCCTTCTGGGGATTTTCTGAGAGACTGTTTAAAAAAGTGCTATCCAATAGAAATAAAATGCAAGCCACGTATATAATTTAAAATTTTCTAGTTAAATTTTCTGGCCATATTAAAATTTAAAAAGGAATAGGTGAAATTAATGATACTATATTTCATTTCTCACAATATAGCCAAAATATTATTTCAACATGTAATCATTATTAAAAATATCAATGAGATTATTTACCTTCTTTTATCATACTAAGCTTTGAAATATGGTGTGTGTTTTATATTAATACAGCACATCTCAAATCAGACTAGCTACAGTTCAAGCACTCAGTTGCCACAGATGGCTTAGTGGGTGCTGTATTGGACAGGGAAGGTTTCTACTTACTATGTGTGCCTAAGAACTTTGTAAATTCCCCTCTGTTGGGGAAAGGAAGCTGTGGTATGTACCCCAGACTTCCATCCCACATCAATTAAGGGACATTCCTGAGGCATTAACACTATGGTGCTTCCAGACTGCCTCAAGTGATGGTGAAAGTGGTAAGAAGACACTCTCAGGTGGAGAGACACAGGAAACTATATGTAGGGAACTTTGTGGGGGTAACCTCCAGCATGGACAGAGGGGATATGGGTAGGGCACTGACGGCAACTGCTACACTTGAACTTTTCTAAAATTCCAAACAATTTTCTCCACAAATACACATGACAATTTCAGTGATGTCTCATATTCATTAGTGAATGTGTTTCAACTGGAATTTGTGTTTATCACTTTATGTTTCTCTTTCCTTGCTCCCACAAGACTTCCATCATCTCTTTCCTCTCTGCCAGGTAAGGATGGAGAGGTAAATTGAATAGTCTCTCCTCATGTATTTCATTTTGTAGAGACATATAACCTTGTTTACACAAGGTTTTCCAAATAAGACACTCACATATATGATGTTTTGTGGCCTTCATCTCACAAAGTGAGAGTCAGCCAAGTTGGCCCTGGCCCTGACAGTTACTCAGTAGAAACCAGAGAAAATTGAAAAGGGAGGTGTAGTGGATAATCTTGTGCAACATCCAGATCTTCTCTTTATGTCTCGTACTAATTTTCCCAGCTGCTAGGAGTGTTGGCTGCTGCTGACTCACAGCTGAGTCCCTCCCCAGGACTTTCCCTCAGCTAATGATGGCTGCCTCCCCAAAGATCACACATACTTACTGGGTATAACCCATCATCTAATTACTGGTTGGGGGTGGAGAGGTTGGAAAGGGTTTGTATGAAGGCTTAGTTCATCTGCTTCAGCTCATGATGACTCTAAATGGCCATCCCAGATGCAGAACTTTCTATAGGATTGGCTGAGACCTCCTTTCATGACTGCATCACAGTTCAACCCCCCTCCCTCTGTCTAATCCTGCTTCTGTTGCTCCCCCATAGGGGCTACTCTTAGAGCCTTTCCCAATAGACCACCTGCACACATATCTCAGGGTCTCAAAATCTGTTTCCTGGGGAACCTAACCTGTGGAAGGAGAGGACTTCACCAATTTACCCATGTTTTAGTGTTCTAGTTTAGCTAAAGTTGGGCAAAGTTAGGGAAGAGTTCCCAAGACCAGCCTCACTTCTGACACCAGTTGCAAGTTCAAGGGTCCCCAAGACCACCCTTAGGTTTGATAATTAGCTAATAGGACTTTTAGATCTCACTGAAAGCAATTACACTCATGTCTAATTACAGTGAAGGGATACAGATTAAAGTCAGGCAACGGAAGAGATACATGGGGCAGAGTCCAGGAGATTTCCAGGTGTGGAGCTTCCAGTTATCCTTCCTCAGTGGAGTTGTGGAGAGCACTAACTTTCCTGACAACAATGTGTCAACACACATAGAGTATTGCCAACCAGGGAAAATCATGTGAGCCTTAGTGTCCAGAGTTTTTATTGGGGCTAAGTCACATGGACCTGGCTGTACACCCATGTGGCTGAACTCAGTCTCCAGCTCCTTTAGGGGTCAAGCTGATACTGTATGATCCAAAGCTACCACCATACATCACATTATTAAATGGCCTGATGTGGCTGCACAACCCCCAGATAAATAAAAACACTTTTATCAGGCAGGATATTTCAGGGCCTGTGACAGTCTCAGGAGTTAGAGGCAAAGGCCAGACCTCCTTTGGGCAAGCATAAATTCTTTTCTGCACAAGTTACCAGGCAATATTTGAAGGAAAAATGAGAGATTTAAATTCCATAAAGGCATTATATCTGGAAGGCTTTGTCATAATGTAAATGAAGTTATTACAGATATTGCATAACATACAGTCTCTCATTCTTTTAATATTAATGCTTTATAAATATGTCCATTATGATGTTAAAGGGAAATGAATCTGAATTTCACTTTGAGAAAAGCAATAGCTTCTTCCTCCTCTTACACTAAACATTAAAATACTTTTGCTTAGAGAGGGAATGAGTTTGTCCAGAAAACAAGTAATGTATTTTCTGCTTTATTAAGATAATCACCAACTTTCTTTCACTTATGATGACAAGCCCTTCCCCCACTCCATTTGTGTATGCTGCCTGTGTATCTCTCTGGTATGCTTGTCTGGGTATCTGAGTTGCATGTCCACTAAAGATCAGACTCAGCATCAAATAATACAGTTAGACACACAAACATGAGAGACCCAAATATTCTATATGAACACCATGGTATGTCCAGACCATTGGGCTGCCACACCCTTCTCACCTTCTACCCTATGACCTTTCTTACCACGAGTAAGATCTGCACAGTGACAAGAAAAAGCAATCCCCATATTTATGATGTCTAACAGCAACAATACAAACTCAGAAGTCACCATGGAAACTGCCTCCCACTAGCATTTGCCTTTCAGAGGTTTTAGAAGCATTTATCCACAACAAATCAGCAGAGAAAAAAAATTTTGAGACAGATGACCCTAATTACGAATGTCTATGCTTACTAGAAGGGGGATTTACTAGGAAATAAGAAGGGGTCTTCAGTCCAAACTTCATTAAATATTCATTTTAAGAAGGCTTAACTTACCTATTCCAGAAAAATCCTCCAAAAGAGCATTTATTATTAATAAAATGCAGCTTTTGTAAGTGGTTGGTTTTACATATTTCATAAATATTCATAGTTTAAAGCAACATGTATGTGTGTTTTCTTTTTGAAATTTGTTTTATTGATAAATTTGATAATTTTATGAAGCAAAATAGATTGTCAGGAATAGAGAGCCAAATCATAACATGATACCCTTAGAAAATACAAGCTCCACAGAACAGAATTTGACTTTAATCAGGAACCAAGTAGGCTGGTATACTAAGAGTTGGTCTACTGAAGAGTTCCAGCCTGTGGAAAGGAAGTCAAGGGGAAGCTTAAGGGAAAGTTGATGTTTGCTGAAGTTGTTGTGTCAGAGCTGGGGATAAGCTTTGTTTGCAAAGTCACTAAAGTACCAACAATTCCACCTAAGGCAGATGTAAGTTTAGATAAGACTTACTATCTTCCATAGCCAATAGAGCTTAAGGAGATCTCAGTTTGTGTCAGGAATTGAATCTAGGTTGCATTTCCTCCTGGAGTTTTCATAGTTTCTCCAACAGAAATTAATTTTTCCAACATTCATGTCCCCAAAGCACTTTGTGCCTCTGTCTTAGTCCATTTTGTGTTGCTATAACAGAATACCTGAGACTGGGCTTATATATATGTGTGTGTGTGTGTGCGCGCGCGCATGTGTGTGTGTTTGTCTGTATATATAGAGAAAGAGTTTCATTTAGCTCATGGTTCTGCAGGCTGGAAAGTATGGGAAGCATGGTGCTGGCATCTATTTGGCTTCTGGTGAGGGCCACGTGCCAGATAAAAGCATGGCACAGGAAGTCAAAGAGGAGGCAGACATGTGTGAAGAGAAAGAACCCAAAGGACATCCTGGCTTTGTAACAAGCTATTCTCATGGGAGGTAATCCATTCCCAGGAGAACAAATCCAGTCTCAACAGAGTGAGAACTCACTCGCTATCTTGAGAAAGACACCAAGCCATTCATGAGGGATCCGCTCCTATGATTCAAACACCACACACTAGTCTCCACCTCACCTCCCAAAACCACCACACTGTGGATCAAATTTCAACACGGGTTTGGTGGGGACAAACCATACCAAAACCATAGCAGTCTCTCCTAAGCACCTAATATATTGCCTTATAGTTATTTTTCTGCATTTCTTTGGTATAATATCTTTTGAAAATAGAGAATAGCTCTTCTATATCATTTTAACTCTATAGCCCTTAGCACAATTGTTTGCACACAGTGGGCATTTACACAAGTTTGTGAAATGAGTTAAGAAAGCCCTCCTAGCTCTATTTAGTGCAAGTTTTAGCCTATGATACTTTTTAGTTTACAAGGAGGCTCTTTTTGATTCATCAAATGTTTCCCTGACAGAGTAACCAGAAAGTGATCTGCTTCAAGGGAAAACTCACTAATTAACTTTGTAATTTGTATTTTTTCTCAAGAACATTTAATATGGAAAGCAATACACTTGCCTGTGTGGAGTATTTGGCATAAGAAAACATACATACAGCACAGTAAAGATCAAGGAGGAAATTTACACTGTTTCCTGCTAGAATTGACTGCTAGAATATTCATCAGTGAGACAGTGAAGAGAATGACCTTTCAGGTAATTTGAATTCATGAATCTTTTCCAAACCATAGATGGGTTCTGAAAATATGGCAGCTCACAAATTGTCCACCAATTTACTTCACCTGGATAATCACCATGAGGCCACATATTATAGCAGTCAATAAAGCAGCCTGAAGAAGAAAATGTAGAACAAATGCTAATTTTTCAGCTCAGTAAACATTTGCTGATTACATATTTTTGTGCAGATTGCTGAGTTAGGTGCTATGATATGGAGGGAACAAAGATGTCTCAAATAATTGCTACTACCTATTAAGTACCAACTAGAGACCATGGACTTTACATTTACTTCCCATAGCAACCCTGTAACATAGGCATTTTACCAAAAAGAGAATGGAGGCTCCAATTTTTACAGAGTTACACCAGTAAGTGGTAGAATCAGGATTTGAACTCTAATCTGACTCTAGAATCCACATTATTTCCATGAACCAAAGACCCTTCTCGCAAGGAGCACTAAGTCACTTTTATTCTGATTTACATAATTAGATACTAAATTACATAATAAGTTATAAAGGAGCATATTTTTAATCATTTATTTGAGTTTATCTTTGTCCTCAACTAAGTTATAAGCTCCCAGAGAGCAGAGATCATACCATGATTCTATAACTTTCCTCAAAATTCATAGTATGGTGCTGAATACATAAAAGACCTTCAATATGTACTCATGGTTTGATAACTTTCCCCTTTACTGGATTTCTGGGGAATAAGCTGGATAATAATTGTCATCTAAGGCTAAAGGAGGAAGGAAAAATGAGTATATTGTGACAATAGCTTATATTAATTTAGCACTCACTCTTATCTGATGTACATTATCTCATTTAATTCACAAAACCCTACAAAGTAGGCTTTATCATCCTTATTTCGCAAATGAGAAAACTGAGGCTTAGAAAAATAAAGTATCTGGCTCAAGATCACAGAACTAGTATTAATAGATAATGAAGCAAGAATTCAAATGTACTTCTGTCTGACCCGAGTTCATGCTCTTAACTCTTTTGTAATATACACTCTTGATTTAATAAGAGATTTCCACAGACATAACAATCACTATCCCATTAAATGAATAGGTTAATTGAAAAATGTATACCAATTTCAGAATGGGAAAATGTGTGTCTCAAGAAGCAAGAAAATGAGGTACATTATATTTGTAATATATTTTAGAGTTTTCTTTGAATGCTGATGTCAAGAAGACAAAGAGAACTTCTGTAGCATAGTGTTAACAGCATTTAGCAAAGTGCTGAAACAATTCAAAAATTCTAGGAATTAAGTGCATACCTGTTTGAATTACAGTGCATACCTGTTTGAATTACAGACTTCCTGTGCTCCTGTGAATGAGTAACACCAGCCACATGACCCATTTCAATGGATTCAAACCGATCTGAAAATTTGTCAAGAACTTTTATAGTTCCACCATAGATTTTTGTTTTTGTGTTTGTTTTTAAATGCCTTTAAGAAATCTTTTAAAAATACCTGTCCTTGTCAGTCTTGGAAGCTTCCCCTCCCTCTCCACTTCCATATCACCCATTCTACAATGGACATTGATTATGTCCGACCTCTCTTACAACCCAAAGCCAGCCCGAACCCTGCTCCTGACTTTAGTACAGAGTCCTGGTAAGATCCACAGAACTGTGGGAATTGAGTAGGATTCTCTACTGGCATGTTGTTACCCCAGGATCCTATACCAACCCATTCAAAAAAAGGAATCCTTATCTTTTCCTAGCCTTTGGAATTTGTAAATTGATCAGACCTAAAGTTTCTCTCACTTGTGAATTAGAGGTAAAAATAGATCTCTGTGAATAGAGTTACCAGATGCCCTACACAAAAATATCAGATCTTAAAGGATGGTGTGGGTAGGGGAAGTTAGGGAAGGAAACTTTCTGGTTACCTGGTATATTTAAATACATTTGATGCCAAAGAATATATTGTAAAGCAGTATACAATATTGTCTCCCTTAAATTGGAAGAACGGTTCTCTAGTAAAACCAACCATAACACAAAAATTTACAACTAGTGCCAAGGTGCCCTCCCATTCTACAGCTACCATCTTCAGGATAACTCTTCTGATCCCAGTTTCTTTCCAATTTGCTTAAGGTCAACAGTAAGTATTATCCAACTGGAATGCTTAGGATTCATGCCACACCCTTTGCCAAACACTGTGGACACCTTCTTGCCTTGTAAATTGAGGTTTACAATTTTGGGCTTTTCAGCCCTACATTAATTTGCACTCCTCTTTTAAAGGTCATTGTAAATCACTCTGCCTGAAATTTTATGTCCTTCTTGTAATCAAAGTAAACTATTTATCTGTCTCCGATTCATATCTAGAGTTGTCAGGTTTCCAGTCTTTGGTAAAGCTGTTCCAAATTTTAGGTTGCTTCCAGCAAAATAAAAATTTTTACTAATTAGATATATAAATAATCCTATTATCTTGTGGGATAATTCCCATGTGAAAAAATATCTCTTTGCAGTGAAAATTTCACTTTGTTGAAACTAAGTTTTCAGGCTCCATGATGAGAATAAAGAGAGTCAGATGGAAGTTCTTCTCATGGTAATAAATTTCCTGGCTAAGAGCATCCTAAATTTAGTCAAGCTAGAAGATGATATCCAGATCTTTCTGACATTCTTGGCACCAAAAGGCATAAAAGAGACTAAGAATAACTTATGGGTGTCACTAAAAGCAAAACAAGGGAAAGACTTCAGGTTATGGTGTCATGAAGACATCGGTGAATCCTCTTAGCAAAGAACAAAGATAAAGCTGGACAAATGTGTCAAAAACTTTTAGAGCTTTGGAATTAGTGAAAGATAGAAAAAAATTGAGAAGCATTCATTCTTGAGAAATTACTTGAGCTTCAGGTAAGAACAGTGGGAGGCCTGTGGTTTTCATTCCTGAGGCTATTCACAGACCTTGCTCCTAGCTCCATTGGTAAGAACTTAGTTTTACTTGAATGGGGCTAGCTGTGAAAGCTGGCAGCTTTGCTGCTAGAAGGCAGGTGTTGAGAGCCACAAAAGCATGCCTTAATCAGCTAAAAGTAACAAACTGAATAGGAAACAAATGAAGAGAACCCACAGCTTTCCTAGACTGAGGTTGCAGTGCTGGTTGGAGTGAGTGACAAGTCAGAAATTTAACGGGGAGATCCTGTAAATGACAGAGCCATATAAGGTCTGAGATAAGCTCTCTGCTATCTGGATATCTAGGAAACTACACACATGCACAGAGGAAACCTGAGAGAGCTCAGCAAAAAGTAAAAAAGTAAAAGCCAAGGGATACTTGAGAATTAGCTGCAAATTTATACGTATTCCCCAACCTGCACACAAATCAATCAGCAGAAGGTGAAGTCTTACAGGCTTGGGATGTTTCAGCATAACCTTTACCCAAATCATTAGCTTGCCGCTGAGCTATGCAGACACAAGAATGACACCTGCGAAGCCAGGCTAAAAATAATAATGAAAATCTAAGAAGAGACAACAATGGCCACATACCATGGAAGAGACAGATTCCACAGTTTAAGTTCAGGCAAGTTACTAAAAAACAAACAAAAAACACCCTCAAAAAACTAAGACAGAATCCAGAGTCACTACAAGCTGCTACCTAAAATGTTCAGTTGTCAATCCAAAATTATGAGACATGCATATAAACAAGAAAATGTGACTCATACTATGGAAAATTAAAAAGCAGTCAAATAAATTGATTGTGTGTGAATCCAGATAATGGATTTAGCAGACAAAGATTTAACATCAGCTATTATATAATAAATGGGTTCAAAGTATTAATGTATCAAAGAATTAAAGGGATATATGATGATATTGACTCAACAAATAGGGAATCTCCAAGAAAAAAAAAGAAAGAAAGAAACTATAAAAATAACCAAATAGCAAATCTAGAGTTGAAAATTACAGTAACTGAAATGGAAATTTTCTTTATTGATCTTATCATCAGATTTGGGATGGCAGAAGAATAATTAAGATTGAAAAAAATAATAGAAACTATCCAATACAAAAAACAGAAAGAAAAATGCTTGAGAAAAATTAATAGAGCCTCAGAAGCCCGTGGAACATAACAAATATACTGATATAATGAAAATGTCAGAAGGAGAAAAGAGAGAGAAAGGGGCAAAAGAATTACTTGAAAAAAATAATGGCAAAAAAAATCCCAAATTTGCTGAAAAACATTAATCTACAGATAAAAGAAAGTTTAACAGACCATAAGTAGGATAAACAGAGATCCACACTTAGACACATAATACTTAAACTGTTAAAAGTCAAAGACAAAGAGAACATCTTGAAACCAGTAAGTAAAAAATATTCATCACAAACAGGGGAAAATAATAAAATTAGCAGGTGACTTTACATCAGAACCAATGGAAGAAAGAAGGAAGCAGAATTATATATCCAAAGTGCTGAAAAAAAGCTATGAATTCTACATCCATCAAAACTATACTTTAAAAAATGAAGGTAAAGATGTTCCCAGATAAACAAATATGGAGAGAATTTGTTGCTAGCAGACATACCCTATAAGAAATATTAAATGGAGTTGTTGTTGAAGCTGAAAAGAAATGACACAAGATGTTAACTCAAATCTACAAAAAGGAATGAAGAGCACTGGAAATAAATATAAAGGTATCTGATTATTTAAAAACATATTATTATTTAAAGCAATAATTATAGCATTGTATTGTTGGGTATATATTACATACACATATAATATTTGTTGATGATAACAGCACAAATGGAGGGGAGGAAAGGTAGATACATTGGAGCAAAGTTACTGGATATAAAATAGTATTGACCTGAAGTATATTGTTCAATTAAAGGCACATATTTTAATCCCTAGAGTATCAATAACAAAATAACTGAAAACAATATACTCTAAAAATTAACAGGGGCATTAACATGGTATAATAATATTTAACACAAAAATGTCAGTAAGAGAGAAACTGAGGAACAAAAGAGAAATGAGATATTTAGAAACAAATGTAAAATCTAAGACACCCTTGAAGCTCTGACTGGGGAGGGGGGCAAGGGCAACATATATAACCTAAACATTTGTACCCCCATAATATGCTGAAATAAAAAAAGACATAAATCCAATCATAGTAATAATTACATTAAATGAGAATGGGTTAAACACTTAAACCAAAAGACAAAAATTGTCAGATTTTATCAAATTCTAAGGAAATGGTGTCTATAAGAGACAACAACTTTAAGTTCAAAGACACAAAAAAGATAAAAAGTAAAAAGATGAAAAAAATATACCATGCAAACAGTAACCATAAGAGAGCTGGAGTGGCTAAATGAATGTCAGAGAAAATATACTTTAAGAAAAGAATTATTACCTGAAATGAAGATAGACATTTCATAATAATAAAAAGGTTAATATATCAGGAAGACATAACAATTTAAAATGTAAATGCAACTTAAAAAAGAGTTCTAAACTACATGAAACAAAACTGACAAAATTGAAAAAGGAAATACAAAATTCAACAATTATTGCTAGAGATTTCAATTCTCCTCTCTCAGTAATTGATAGAACAACTAGACAGAAAATCAGTAAGGATATAGATTTCAACAATATCAACCAATTTAGCTTAACCAATGTATTTATAGAACACTCCACCCAAAAATAGAAATACACATTCTTTTTAAGCACACATGAAACATTCTTCAAGATGGACCATACACTAAGACAAAACACAAATCTCAATAAATTTAAAACATACAAGGAACATTTTATGACAGCAACAGAATTAAATTATAAATAAACCACAGAACACAATTTTGGAAATTACCAAATACTTGGAATTAAACAACATACTTCTAAATAATACATGAATCAAAGAAATAACCACGAGGGAAATTAGGAAATATGTTGAACTGAATAAAAATGAAAACATAGTGTATCAAAATGTATGGGATATAGTTAAGGCTGTTACTAATGGGAAATTTATAGGTTTTTAAACCTTATATCAGAAAGGGAAAAAAATTTAAATCTAAGACTCAACTTTAAGATTCTAGAAAAAGAAAAGAAAATCAAACGCAAGGTAATTAGATGTGAAGTAATAATAAATATAAGAGCAGAAATCAGTGAAACAAAAAGCAGAAAATCAATGAAACCAAAGTTAGTTCTTTGAAAAGACAAAAAAAATTGATAAACCTTTAGCTACATTAACCAAGAAAAAAATAGAAAAAGCAGAAATTATCAAAATCAGAAATAACAGAAACAGGCCAGGCATGGTGGCTCACGCCTGTAATCCTAGCACTCTGGGAGGCCGAGGCGGGAGGACCCCTTGAGGTCAGGAGTTCAAGACCAGCCTGAGCAAGATCTAGACCCTGTCTCTAGTAAAAATAGAAAGAAATTAGCTGGACAACTAAAAAATATATATATACAGAAAAAATTAGCTGGACATGGTGCAGTCCAACCTACTTGGGAGGCTGAGGCAGGAGGATCGCTTGAGCCCAGGAGTTTGAGGTTGCTGTGAGCTAGGCTGACATCACAGCACTCTAGCCTGGGCAACAGAGCGAGACTCTGTCTCAAAAAAAAACTGAAAGAAACAAAATCACTTCAGACTTATAGAAATTTAAAATGGTTAAAGGGGGATACTATGACCAACTTTAGTCAACATATTGGACAACTTGTTGAAATGGACAGATTTTTAGAAAGAAAAGTAAAGAAATTTAAATAATTTTTCCCACATAGAAAGTTCCAGGCACAGGGATCTTCACTGATAAATTTTTCAAATATTTAAGAAATGGATAATACCAATCCTAACACAAATTCTTTCAGAAAAGAGACCAGGGGAAATACTTTTCAACTCATTTTATGAGTCTAGTATTATACATCACAAGAAAACTACAGGCTGATATCCTTCATGAATAGAATATAGGTGCAAAAATCCTTAACAAAATATTAGCAAACTGAATTCAGCAATATATTGGTAGGATTGTATACCATGACTAAGTGGGGTTTATGGAATAGGAAGCTGGTACAATGTCTGAAAATCAAGTGACATAAGACACTATCTTAATAGAATAAGGGGAAAAATGATTCCTTCAATAAATGTAGAAAAAACTTTTGACAAAAGCTAATACATATTCATGATAAAAAAAAAAAACACTCAGAAAACTAGGAATAGAAGGAAACTTTCTCATCCTGATAAAGGATATCTATGAAAAACTTACCACTAACAGCATACTAAATGGTGAAAGAGTTAATGCTTTCCCATGATTAGGAGCAAGGCAAATATAAATATGTCCCTACTTTGATTTTGCACTATACTGAAGGTTCTAGCCAGTTCAAGAAGGCAAGAAAAAGTGTATTAAAAGCATGCAGACTAGAAAAAAGAAAGGAAAATTATTTCTATTCATAGATGAAATGACATGTAAATAGAAAATCCTGAGGAAACTACAAAAAATGATTAGAAGTAATAAATTTAGCAAGGTCATGGGATACAAGATTAACATAAAAATCAATTGTCTGGTTGGAGAAAAATGGCGGAGTATGGGTGTCCTCCTAGCTCTCTGCTCCCAGAGCGGAAAGTGAAGAAGGCAGACAATCATACGCCAGCGATCTACACTTCCACAGGACCAGCTTCGCAAGCCAGCAGGCATTCACCGGGAAACGAAGGAATAAGACAATCTACAGCTGAAATCAAAGGTGATTCAGATATTCTTTCGCAAAACCCATGGAACTGGAAATATACAACAGGGAGGGAGCGAGACGCTGCCTGAGCAGCTGCTGGCTAGCAGCGGCACCAGCCCTACCTGGCACTGAGAGTCGCCCTCTCCTACACTGAGCTCCACACCCACTAGGCCTGGAAGTGCTTGAACTTGATGGGAAGGGGTAGTGCCAGACAAAGCTGTGTGGAGAGGAGACTAGAGCAGGGAACATTTTGAACTCTCCTCAGCGCGCGGCGGAGGCGGTTTCAGGTGGGGGAGGGTCCGAACCCAGTGATCGCTCCCCCCGCTCGGCAGGAACGAGAGCCCACTCCGGCATCACCCTGCAGGTCGCTTCCAGGTCCAAGAAGAGGGGAGTATACATGAAAGGAGGCTTTGACCTTGGATATGGTCGAGGTTTTGGCTGGTGCTGAGTGGACAGAGAGCGCAAAGTGAGGTTCCTCAATCCCGTGGGACTCCGCGAGTTGGGGGAAGTCCCTCTGCGCCTCCAACACTGCTCCCGTCTCCCCATCCCTGCGGTCTGACTTGGACTTGGTGTTTGGAAGGGGGGCAGGGAGTGGCGATAGGTGCTGCTGCCTCCTAGTCCGATATTGGACGGTCGGATCCCTTACTACACAACCCCCTTGCGCTCTGCGCCCAGAGAGCAGAGCTCGCCAGGGCAAGGCCGAGCTGTGAAAGAGCCAGGCTTTTCTAGAGACAGCCTGGATAGAAATTTTCACCCATGCTCTCCTGCGACTTGGGTCCGTGCACTCCACGCCAAAGGTTCCAACTCCGCCTCGGGGCAGAGCTAAGAAAGGGACTGCGCCCATACCTGCCGCTTGACTGTGGCCCTGTATTTAGGGAAATAGAAGGGGAAGATAGGTGGGTCAGGCTGTCCTACCAGTCTGATATTGGACAGTCTCGTGCTACACGACTCTCTTGCGCTCCGCACCCAGAGAGCAGAGCCCGCATGGACAAGGCCAAGCTGTGAAGGAGCCTGCTTTTGCTAGATAGAGCCGGGAAAGAAATTTTCATCCACACCCTCCTGCGACTTGGGGACAGACGCTTAATCCAAAGGTACCAACTCTGCCTTGAGGCAGAGTGGAGAAAAAGACTATTCCCATTCCTGCCACTTATCTCCAATTTAATATTTAAAGAGACAGTAGGCGGAGAGTGGCCGGAAGAGGCTGCCCTGCCTGTCTGATCTTAGATGGTCCCTCTCAGCACAAGCCACCCCATGCTCTGTGTGCAGAGAGAAGAGTCCATCTGGACAAAGTGGAGCTGTGAAGGTGGCGGCTTCTCCAGGTATAAGTGGAAGAGTCATTATCACCCGCACCCTCCTGCGACTTGAGACCTGGAGCTTTGTGCCGAAGGTTCTTTCTCAGCCTTGGGGCAGAGCTGAGAAAGAGGCTGTTCCCACACCTGCCGTTTATCATAAATTAGGTGTTTAAAGGGGTAGAAGGCAGAGAGTGGTAGTTTGCTCAGCTCAATTGCCAGACTGATCATGGGTGGTCTCTTGCTGCTCTAACTGCTTGCGCTCTGTGTTCAGAGAGCAGAGCCGGTCTTGGCAAGGTGGAGTGGTGAAGGTGACTACTTTTCTAGATGTAATCAGGGGCGACACCAACACCCACACTCTCCTACAACTTGGGTCCGGGTGCTTTGCACTATAGGGTCTAACTCCGCCTCTGCCCAGTGTTGAGTAAGAGGCGGTTCAATCCAAAATCCGGATTCCAAGATTGTCACCTCTGCTTTGATTCCACCTTCAAGCTGGCACAGGCCACAGAAAGGTGGATCTAACAGCCAATCAGGACAGAATATCAAACACAGTCCACTCTCTACCTCTTTACTGTCACCTGTTAGCTGGTGCCTGCAACCAAAGGGTAAGCTCCACTCCCGGGAAATACAGAGGAGTGAGGGAGCTTGTTGTCTGGGCTGAGATTTGACGGAGCTGAAAAATACCCTCAGCGGCAACCAACCCTCCAGGATTCTGTGCAGAAGGAACTGACCTCATCCTGGCAGGAGATAAGCCACATGCCAGGTCTCAGTTTGATTTGTGACTCTCAGAGGCCTCAGGAAATGAAAGTAAGCGTAATCTCAGAAATTATCATAACGCCTCCATCTTCAACCTAGGGATTGAGAGCAATCTCGCACCCACAAGAGTTATCTAACCCCTGA
>CAUYPO010080007.1:0-16255 GCA_963574435.1 Cheirogaleus major | reverse complement strand
TACAGGTAAAGTCATCAATCAGTACGTGGAAGTCATACATTGGTTTGACCATAAAAGGTGGACCATCTTGAAGCGGGGGGTGCCTTACAGGTTATAGGTGGGTTAAAGACATGAAGCTCTGTCTAAAGGCTTGGAATGTTTCAACATAAGGAGCTTTTATCACAGATAAGCCACAGGACATAGATTTGTTGTGTAAATTGAGGACCTGCAGGTTTGTCTTGCATACCCTTAGGCTTGTTAATGGGTTACAAAGGATGTCCCCAAGAAGGGAGGGAGGCATGATAAGGCATGTCTGACCTCCTTCCTCCTGGCAGGCAATTTAGTTTTAGGATATTCCTTTGGCCACAAGGGGGTCCATTTAGTCAGCCGGTGGGGGTATGAGCCTTAAAATTTTATTTTAGTTCATATGCTAAAGGATTCTCCATGTTCTAATTTGATTTCCAGAAATGTTGGGTGTGGTTTACCTCAATATTTACATGTCTCCTTTTTTTTTTTTTTAACTGGGGCAAGATGATATCTCATTGCAGTTTTTTCCCCCCCTTTTATTTCATCATATAATGGGGGTACAAATATTGTTAGGGTTACATACATTGCCCCTACCACCCTTCCCCCCCCACATGCCAGAGCTTCAAGCGAGTCCAATCCCCAGGTGCCGTGCACGGCACACATTATGTAACTCTACACTTCCTCCCCCCTTGTCTCCTTTTAAGATGTATCATTTTCATCCAAATTTTTATGCTATATTGTCCTTTTTTTGTTTTTAAGTTTGCACATTCCTTGGGTACTGATGATTTTTAATATTATACATTGTAACTATAGGATATAGAGAAAATATATGTGTGTCTCTGTAGTTGGGGCTTTATGAAAAGAATTTTCCTGGCACTTGGGATCCTGGGATAATAGAAAGCCTAAAGATGTTAATTTACAACTGTACAGATAATGAGAGCACTCCAGGAAGATTTGGCTTGATCCAAAGATATGTATTTGCATTTCAAGAGAGAATGAGACCTTGGAGACATCTCTAGGGTGCAGAGGCTTGGGATATCAGGACTCATTTGGCCCTTGGAAAGGTGTATTTATGTTCTGAAAGGTTAGAATGAGGACCCAGGATGTTTTCCATCCCATCACCAAAGAGCAAAAGGTTTTTCTTCCTCCCTCCTTTCAGGAAGGGAGGAGAAGGCAACTGCCTCTTGCTCTTGTATATAAGCAGAGAAAATGCTTTTTTTCTCCATTCCTCCACCTATTACACTGACTTCAAACTTTGCAAGTTACAAATCATTTTGCTCAACTTTACCATGTTGCGCCAGGAGTAAAAATCAGAGTGTGACAAACAACGTGGTCGTTGGTAATTATTTGCATTTTAAGTGAATGGTAATCTGTGCCTGATCCAGAATACATCGTGTGAGTATTCAGGATGAAATTAATAAAGATGATTATTAAAAGCACAATAGGTTTTACTCTTATTTTACAAATAAGTTCACATGACTAAACTGTCCTGAGCAGTGTCTGCACAATTGACTGATTATTCTGAATGATCTTTGTCAAAGCAGATTTAACACAGACATATAAGTGAATGCCTTTGTAACATGTATTTTATAAATATTTTATGAGTATTCTTTATTGATTTTCTCCTTTGTATTATTACTTTGTTCATAAATTTTTAATGCCTAAATTGAAAAAAGAACTTTTATGCGATAGTGTTACATTGTGGAAATTAAAATATGACTCCATACAATTCTACTGCATTTTAAAAAATATATAGAAGTATGTGCACCCAACTGTGCATAGTAAGAATGTTGTCCTAGTGAGAGATCCAGGTATCATAACCCACAAGAATGAAATTCAGTTACTTTATTAACATTACCCACAATCTATGAATGAATTAAAGAAACAGAATGGCATTCTTATAGATGTTGTTGTATAATTTTCTAATTTAGTAGCAAAAATAAGTTTTTCATTTTGATTGGTTTTAAATTAAGTATATGTGTGAAGATCTCAATAATAATAGCGTATTTCACTATATTCTTGTTTCCCGTTATAATTCCTTTTGGCCTTTCACATCAAGTCCACAATAGCAAATAAAAACATTTTGTATGCTTACCATTTTTTGAGCCCTTTGTGGCTTTGAGAGAATTTGGTAGTATAAAAAATGGGTAAATTCACAACTAAAGGGTACAATGCACACTAACTGGGTGAAGGGCACACTTATAACTTTGACTCAAACTGCACAAAAGCAAATTATGTAACTAAAATGTGTGTACCCCCATACAATTCTGAAATTAAAAAGGTGGTTAATTAGAAGAATAAATGATCAAGAGAATAAAAGAAAATGGTTCCTGCTTTTGAAGTATATACAAACTAATTGGGAGATATGTAGAAGACAAAAGTAGAATTCATATAAGAGAAGAGATCAATGTGATCTTGATTTATCAGCCAAGGAATTTTGTTGAGGCAGGAATTATTTGGACTCTTGAAGGGTGTATTGGATTTGGATCAGTAGCGGAGACAGAGAAAGGTGTTCTCTAAGAGGAAATGGCATGAACAGAATGCAGAGTGTGAACAAATGACTTTAAAAATTGTGTGGATATGTTGTCCTAGTTTAAGTTTAGGATCAGAAATTTAAACACAGGTATATAGTAGGGATCTTGGGTATATGCATGAAAAGTTAGGAGTTTATTATGTGGGCATTATAGGAATAAAGGCATTTACTCTTAACACCACAATGAATTAAAAGGAGAGATACTGAAGACAGGAAGTACAGATCAACCAGAATGCTCTTTCAAATGTTGAACTAGAAAAGTAATAACTATCTTGACTCAGATTATTGTAGTGGTGACTGAAAATAATGAACTGATGTAGGATCAATAAGTGAGGTTTGTCCTATCTGGTGACTAGCCACAAAAGGAAGGTCCAAGAGAAGAACTTTAACAACTAACTTTGTGTTTCCCAGCCTGTGATCCAGAGACTGGGAATCTATTGACAGTGATAGTGACAAAATATGGCTTAGTATAAAGTAGTCCCATATTCTGGCTGGAGAAAAGATGCTTTATAATTATTTACTTTTTCCTTGTAATGTAAGCATGTTAAAGTCACTTTGTACAAGGACCATTATTTACTTTCTTTCATATTGGTATATTTGTAAAGATAAACTATGTCAACTGTAAATCAACCTATTTGGAAGAATAGCATTGTTACAGTTCCCTGCAATGCAAAAAATTGTTGACTCTTCTCTGTAAAAGGCAATGGATAAACTCCACAAGGGATATGGGATATGTGGATATGGTTAAACCACACGTATGCCTTCAAAGATGTTGCAGACTAATAATGACAAGTACATGAACAAGGGCTGATTCAAGACACACAGAGAATGCCACAGTGGACATGGAAATGATGCTTCATTTGGGACTCAAAGTAGTAGAGGTCACTCTGATAAGAAAATCAGGAAAAGTAGCATGGGCCAGTTGGTATTTAAAGTGGCCTTAGAGGATTTGGTAGGTGTTCATGAAAAGCTTAAAATATCTTTGTTTAAAAATATATAATTAATCATACATTGTGATTCTTTCCTTTGCTTTTTCCTTTCCTCAGATATATTGAATCATGTTTATTTTATTATGCAGCCCAAAAAACAAAAATAAAATATTAATGAATATACACTAGGTAAAAATGTAGAGAAGAATCCAAGATTCGATGAATGGAGAAATTGACAGTTAACTTGCAAGTTAACAAGCTTGTATCAGCCAGTTCCAAAGCCCTAACTTTTTCATCAGCCCAAATTTTCTAACCATATTAAACAATAGAGAGAATTTTAAAATGTCACTCAAATTAATTCCCCACAGTGAATGAATACTGATGTTTAACACTTGTCGACATTTGTATATTTGGAACTCAGCAGTGCACTTATTTAATAGTGTTTTTCTTTTTTCCTTACATCCTCCTATGAAAATGGGAGACCAGCTGGATAAGTTGCTCTGCCAATGTTATGTTCTGGTATAGAACCCTGCCAGCAGAAATATACAGTTATTACATATTCACAATTTCATGGAATGGCTTTAATTTCTAAAAAATCATGGGGATCTTTTTTTGATTCAGCATAGCAAGTACATTTTATTTCCTTACGCAGAGAGATGAAAATCAGGAACAAAATTAAGAAACATTTATGGAGTTTGTACAATACACAATATTTTGTTTTATGAGAGGACCTAAAGGTAAATAGGTAATATAACTTTGTGCTTCAAAGAGTTTTTATTTTTGTATTGTTTTGTTATTTAAGATGCTTCGTCTGTAAATAAATAGATGAGTAAAGCTAGTTTAAAAATAAGGAAATTAAATATTTTATGTGACATGCAATCAGGTGGTAGAAGATTATATGGGTAATCAGTTTCCCAACAAAATTATCAGAGGCTAATTTTCACTCAGCCATTTTTAGCCTACCGGCTTTGTTTTAGCCATCTCCATTGATAACTTCAAAATGGCTACTGAAGTTCTCACATAGCAACTTCATGCAGCTGTTCATGGGGCAGGATGAATGGCACCTCTTCTTGTGCTTATCTTTTTCCAGGAAGCAAACATTTCCCAATAGCCCCATGCTGCTCTTCTTGGGTCCCATTGACCATAATCCCATTTGCATACTTGTAGCTAAACCAGTGTTTGGTAATAGGAATGGAACAAAAAATGGGACTCTTAGTGAAGAAAAAAGAAGTTGGGAAGGCAATCAACAGAATTTTCTCTAGGACTACTGTATGTCAATGAATGTGGCTAGTTATAATTGGAGTCTAATGTGAAAGTTGTTGATCTTATGAAGCCATACATGAAATGTCTATCAGGAAGCCCTTCCTGTTAGTGATGAGGAAACCAAGCCTATTTAATCATGTTGGTTTAGTGAAAACCCATGTCACTAAGCAGGACTTGAATCTACTTTATTAGTTTGCTACTCCAGCATTCTTTTTACTATAATTTTTTTCTCTATCTTAAAAATTTTATCCTCTGTGTTTTGCTAGTTCAGTAACAAATGATATCTTCAGGGAAGAAAAAAAGACCACAGTTAAAATTCTTTTTGATTAGATTTATATATGGAGAGGAATGACTATGTTTTGAAAGATACTTCACAATAAATTATTATTTTAAAGAAACCTGACATAATTTGCTATTTGACTTTTTAAACTTAGGAGTGACTAAAGTATAATTTGTTTATTTTCTTTGAAACACATCATAAAGAAAGTTATAAATGCTCTTTCACTTGAAGAGTTTAATATGGGTCTCATTGCATTTTCTTAGCTATCAAATACATTTTCCTTTGAGATAAATGTTTTTTTTCATTTACCAAATTATTTTATTGCCATTCGGTTATATGTTTTTTGACATATGTGTCTTTGAAATAAATTTTATATTCTTACCTATAATAGTTTAAGCTGTGTTCACCAAAATGGAGTTCAAAAGAATGATTGTCACTGGATTTAAGCCCAGTTTGTTCTTTCTTAATGTTACCTCTTGTGCCAATGAACACTGTTCCCATCATCTTAGATTGATCTCTTTGGTTCACACTTATAGGCCGGTCCATTGCACAAAACCCAGCAGAGCCACATTTCTCACTTTGAAATTTAACTTCTCCTTTTCTTAATGGTTTAAAAGTAAATCTGAGAATCAAACTGTGTAATACATTTTTAAATTTTGTTCTTGTCTGAAATGATCTTCCCATGTCTGTTGGCTAATATTGTCTCTATTGAATAAATGTGAATAGCAGAATACTGAGGAGATACTTTGGGAGATTAGATGTGTCCCCCTGGTTTTCCTCAAATCATACTCAGTCAAGTTTCTTCCCTACTAAAATAAGTCACCTCCTTTTTTTTTTTTTTTGCTAACAAGCTCCTTCCTTCCCATACTCCTTCATTAGTAAGCTTTACTGCCTATTAGCAAAACAAAAGTGGATATACCCTTAACTTCTTCCAAAGAAGAACAGTGCATGAGGAAGTCCAGATTAGTGGATTAATAGAGACGACAATACTATTCTACATTAAGTGCTGCCAAATATCAGAGTCAAGTGTGTTCCTTCCACATGACACTTCTTTTGGTCTGCTTGGTTTTCACATCATTTGCATTTCCAAAACCAGGCCAGATTATTTTCAGTTGGTAGCTTGACTATATGTCATTAAGACATAGCCAATCTTCATTTCATAGAAGTGCAGAGAGCTACCTGTACACTGAAAATGACCGAGTTGGCGGCTCGATTAGTGGTGATGTCTATTTGTTTATATCTTTGTCTCACACCAATCCCAATATTTCCTTTCAATTAATGATTCCCCCTCCTACTATATCTACTCTTTTCATTCCAATTTTAGTATATGTGCTGCCAAAGCAAGCACATAACTCTACTGTTTTCTAGGAGATCTAAGGTGATATATAAACTGATAGAAAGAACACTTCCTTTTTCTTATCCCGGTCCTCCTTTTGGCTCACATTTACATTGAGACTTTTTATTATCTCTACTGTTGTTCCTCTGCATTTTTGGATTTCATCTCAAATCCATTCCAATCCCCACCTCCGATTTATCTTGTCTATTAGTATAATTATCTTTTCTGCCTTATTATAAGATAGCTATCCTAGGAAAAGTACTTCTTCCAAACAGTATGTTCTGATCTACCTGATTTGCTGCCCTTGTCTTATTATTCTTCATTCAGCAACAAAATCCAGCACTCCTTAGTCTTATCATTCATTACTTGTCTTCTCTTTTCTTATGCATGGTCCAAACTGTACTTCTATTTTCCTAAGCAAACACTATGCCTACTCATCTTGCCTTGTGTCACTTTCTCTTTCTGAAAGAATACAGCTTTTCTCTTGCTCCAAACACAAGCCATTCAAAATTTTGGCATTCTTCAAGGCCTATCTCAAATGCCACTTCCTTCCTTGAGCTTTTGTTTGAATATCTTGTCATCTTTTACCTAACAACACAGTGGTTTATGTATTTGTCATTGTTCTTTTACTGAATTATATGTTTATTTAACAGAGGGATGCTTTCTAAGTCACTTTGATCATTATTTATAGTGTATAGTGTTCTCTCTCACATCTAACTGATTTAATGGAGTCTTTGAGACTGTGAGGTCAGTGCTATTTTTAGAGTACTCTTAATTTATGTTGTAACTCTTCTAATTTGTTTGTTAACACATAGATTAAGATCTTCTGATTCACTTCAGTCTTTTGTTTGCTGTGTCTACATTTCAGCACCATTGCCAATTAGTGATATTTTTAGAGTAATGCAATGTTTGCTGTACTATATTTTAATTCTTTTAACAATTTAATTAATCTGTACATACTCTTAGTTTTTAGTTTTTATTAGTTTTTATTTCTTTTCTCTAAAACTAGGGCCACTAACATCTGTGACACAAATCCAATCCTGATGCTCCAATAAAAATGTTTCTCTACATACCTCCCCAAGAAGGTGGTGCTTTTTCATTATACTTTCATACCACTGCACTGACATAGGTATGAAAACTTTTTGGCCCCAAATGCACATGAAGTTAAGCACTTAAGAAGGATTTATAAATGTTTTTGTAAAGTCCAAATTCACTTCAAAAATCTATATATTGCTATAGGTAAAAAGTCTAGAAGAATGACAGAAAAGTCTTTTACTTAATAATAATCACCACCTTCAATGAAGTGGCAGTCCTTCATTCCCGTTCAAAAAATGAATGAGTTTGAGAAAATAAAGGATTAAAGTTAAATACTTTTAAAAGTACCATCCTGCCAGGCCACTTGAGATCTATTTCACACCCAAGAGGAATGTCTCTACAAGTGGAAATTTGTAATCTGGATTATTCAACTTTCTTTTAGGGAGCAGTTTACACATCTAGATAGACTTCATTCCAATGAAGATACAGAAAGGAAAATAATGGAAGTGTTGTTCACCAGGGCTAACTAGTTATCACTAAAGATGTTTAAATATATAGAAGGTGCTAAATGTGTACAATATACTTTTCAATTCATAGAAGAAATTGAAAATATAATTTCTGAGTCTGGTGCTAATAATATTTATTTAAATATACTCATGTTTACAAGTGTTCTCTTTGGTGGGAAAAATATCTTGCCAAAGTAAATTGACCTAAATTTTTTTTCTAACCATTTGTTTCTTATTAACACTTATGAAATACTTTCTAGCATAAATTTGAAATTGTTTATGTAAGACTGTACCTTCTACTAGTATTCATGGAATTGTCAATCAGTTTAATAGGTCTCTTCCTGCTTCCTTGTCAGGACACAATGGGCTGATATAATCTTATACTGGGTAACAGTTAATTTACCAGTTTAGTCAAACTCATGTTTATTCCTTTCCCTCAGACTGTTTTGTTTATTCTTACTCATATCTTGGGAGGAGGAAAGTAATTTTACATTTTTGTTACAATACTTGTCAATATTTGTTCCCATGATATTTCATTTGTAATTGTCATCTTCTTGAAAAATACTCCAATTGTGTAGTCTCTGTGAGGATGTGAGTGATAGTTTATTCTTGTCTCAAAAAGTAAAAGCTTGGTTTAGGGACAAGAAAGCAATCATCTTGTAATTTTTTTGCTAGCCAAATTGAGGCATTTTTCTTATATTGAATTTTTTCATTTTAATTTAAAAAATATAACTTTTATTAGAAAATTTTCTCACTGCAAAAGAGGAATAGAGGCTCCAACATCCTGTCTCCTTATCTTGAACAGTTTGCCTTCTCCCCATCCACTTCTTACTACTGCTCCATAAAATATTTAATACTCAAGTTTAGTGGAACAGATGTGTTCAATGTCTGTGTCTCATAGATGTAATAAGACTGAGTGGCTTCATTAAGGTCTCAAGGCTGGTTATGAGAGCTCTAAGAATATGAAATAATAACAGTTCATGTTGAGTCTACTATGGTTTCTGAATTTTTCTTCCTAAAAGTGAAAAGTGGCAACTTCAATCATGTTGCAGATAAATGTAAGGATTAAAATTATCTGGCATATTAATGAACCCTGGATATAAATAAATTAACTAATTAAAAGAAAAAAAACCTGCCTTCATTATAACTGATATCGATAAGTATGTGAGTAGCCTATGTTGTACATATCTTCAGGGAAGTTAAAGTCAGAGACTCTTCAGCAACAACACAGTAGATTTCTTTTTGGTAATTATAAGAGTTTTCATTGAACTGTGAAAGTAGTTATTTCCAGCTTTCAACATATTCTCATCATATGGTCCACGATGCACCCTCAGTATATGTTTAGCACTGTTTGCTGGATAAATAATTAAAGGATTGAATGAATTATAATATCATAAAGTCACATTTACAGACTCAAAATTTGGAGCTTACCACTTGGTGGGGTCTTCTGAATCCAAGGAAGAAACTCAACATTTTACAACTGCTGATCTAATTTGAGAATCCCCTTGGGAAACTACCCCTGGAATATCGTTATGGATCTCTCCTCCTCAGGCCCAAACACTGTCTTGGAGTTGGGGATGGATGCAATAAGAAAATCCAAGATGCTTCCTCAATCAGACCCTCACATCCCCTTCACCCACAGTCAGTTCATAAAGGAAGAGTACAATCACCACAGGGTCTCAATACAACCTGCAAATATCTGCACCTTAGATTAACTCCCTCCTAGAGGCAGTGCCTGTTGGCAATGTAGGCCAGTGATCATAGACAAAAGATATCCTCTCTCTGGTGTGCCACAAACTCAGGAAACATGAACAGCAGTCTAAGCTGGGGACAACATCTGGATTCTTTTAGGAGACATGTCCACACCAAGCCTTTTATCTGTAAAGCAACTAAAGAAATTTGTACTAGTGTATCTCCTTTCTAATTTCCTCCTTGCAGTTGCACACTGCCTTCCACTGCTCATTGGTACTTTTGATTTGTCTCAACTGTCTGTTATTACTCACTAACAGTTGCATAGCCCTGACCCCAGTGAAGGCGGTCCACTGTATACAGAGGATGAAATACCCATCTTCAGCATGAATCAAGACAGGTCCAACTCCTGATACACTGGCAAGGATTTAGGAAACTAACAGAGTAGTAAAGACATGTAGTTTTCCCAGAAGCCATCAGTAACATTACTGGATTTTGCAGTGGAGACGGCTATGATAGTGTTCCTGCCCAAGCAGGTTCATTTGCCCACTGCTCAAGAGGAAGCCAATACACTGAGAAAGCAGAGATTACAGCAGGGAAAGAGTTTATTCCGCATAGCATTAAGAGAGGAGATGGGAGGAATTTCTCAAATCCGCCTCCTGAGAATTTGGGAGCAAGGGTTTTTAAAGTCATTTTGGCGTAGGCAATTGAGTCTACTAATTGGCTGCAATTGAGTCTGCTAATTTGTTCGGGACAAACTATAGGGTTGTAGAACTGTCTTCTTTGCTGATCAGGTTCTTGGGTGGGGGTCACAAGACCAGTTGAGTCAGTTCCTCCGTAGGGGCCACTGCTCTGGGTGGATCAGCCATTCCATTGGAATGTGGGACCTGGAAAATATCTCAGAAACTACCCCTAGGTTACAAAAAGGTGATGTTATCTATGGAGAAAGCTAAGAATCTTTATAACCACCAGCTATGTGGCTCCAGAGTAGCAATTATAGAGAAGCAAACAAAGGCACAGCGGCTGATTATTATCATTATTTTTAGCTAGGCCTGTGCCTTATTTTTAGCTAGGCCCTTACCATAGTTCTCACCTTGCACCCCTTTTTATTAATTTGTAAGGGCAATTTCAATAGCTATGGCCTGACAGTAGGTAGGGGCATTCTAAGGGATGGTGGGTGTCTATAATACCTCTGCTTTTTTTCATGCAGTAGACCTGCCCACTCTGAGGACCATACAAATTCCAGCTGTTTGTGGCGATTTAGAGATTCACCAATCCTAGTTATGTGAGTTGTCCAGAACTCTCCACCCAGATTCTCCACTTTCTCCCCTTCTGCTCCTCTCTTCATTCTACACTGAACACTGCAGTCAGAACTGTGACTACCAGCCTGCTCTGGGCTCTCTATGCTTGGTTTTACATGTGATCTTTTTCATGGACCCTGAAAATTGCTTTCTCTCTGGATCCTCATCCCTCACAAGGTGTGAGTGTCTTCTCTGGCCCCATTGCCTGTCACCTGGTCATTCTAACTGAATCGTAGCTTTTCAAATTAACCATTTTGGTTTATGAAATAAAGTGTGTGTATTTACAATATTTGTATGCATTAATGTGTGAGAATATGAATGAGTAAATATTTGCGGGATTAAATTTTTGTGACATTTATAAAAATTTACAATCTCCACACACTCTCCACTTTAACCTAATTTCCACTTTGTTATAAGAACAATAGACTTTAGCCCAATAATTCATGTTCAAAATATTTTGGTTCTATAAGCCACAGCAAAAACTGGGAAACAAATTATGTGCCCATCAGAAGGAGATGGTTAAGTTAATTATGACATATACATGCTATGGGAGTAATACCAAAGGTGAAATAGATCCATACATGTTGTTGTGGAAGAATCTTGCATTCCTGTTATTCAGTGGCAAAGACATACAGCAGAATGATACACACATCACTACCCATTGTGTTTAAAAATCACAATATATTTTTACAGCACATTTATGTATGAAAAAGCCTGGAATTAGCTTTAAAATAATATGCCCAATTATTTACTCTGGTTATCTCTGAAGATGAGGCTGAATTATAAGGGAATATCATAAAGGTAGAAATTGTGACTTATCTGTATTGTTAGAACTTTTGTGTCAAGGATATGTGCACTATTAGCTTTGTCATTGTATATTTAAAGAAGCCTGATGGGGTGTGGTGGCTCATGCCTTTAATCCAAGCACTTTGGGAGGCTGAAGTAGAAGGATTGTTTGAGGCCAGGAGTTCAAGATCAACTTGGGGAACATAGCAAGACTCCATCTCTACAAAAAATAAGAAAGTTAGCTGGGTATGGTGGCATGTGCCTATAGTCCCAGCCACTTGGGAGGCTGAGGAAGGAGATCATTTGAGCCCAGGAGTTCGAGCCACTGCATTATATATAGTAGCTGTGTATTTGTAAGATATAGTTTCTGCTAGCTGATACAACAGACAACACCTGAAATCTGAATGACTTAACAAACACTTATTTCTTATGCACATCAAATACGATGTGATTTGGCAGGGTATCTTTGTTGCCAGGTGACTCAGAGATCCAATTGGCTTCCATCTGTACATCCATATTGTGACATGGGGTCCCCGTGTTTGTTGATGAATTGAAAACAAGATGGTGGCATAAAGGCTCTCAAATGCCTTGTCCTATAAGTGACACACATTATTTCTGCTCATATTTCAGTGGCAAGGGCTAGTCATGTGATCTTTTCTAACTACAAGTGAACTGTATGTAGTGAACTGAATGTAGCCTTCCCATGAGCTCAGGAAGCAGAGGAGGATAAGATGTGGATTAGCACTTGCAGTCTCTCCTTAACTTCTGATTCTCTGCTATCTACCATCTGACTGAAAATGCCTGAACATCAATTTATGCACATTGAAAACCTAGATTTTAAAAAAAATTAATCAATTAATTAATATTATTAAAAGGTAACATGTCTACCAGGAACCATATTATCCCTCCTGGAAGGACTCTAGAGTTTACAGGAATTGAGACATTGTAGACGTTTGTTTACTTATTTTGATGGTCTTTCCTCATGTGTCACTTATAGGAGAGGCTTTGGTTTTTAAGCACTAAAACAAGCTCATTCATTGGTTTATGAGGCCAGTAGCTAGTACCAAATAAGAAATCCCAAATACTGCAAACATCAGAGTGGTTTTCCAATTCCCATCTCTTGGGGAAAAAGCCCCCAAACTAGTAGATTCTTTACCAAATCAGGTTATACTTACCTGCTCATAAAGTTTGAGTATTTGTGTCCTCCAAATGGAGGTGGGACCTAGTGGGAGGTATTTGGGTGATGGGGGTGGATTTCCCATGAATGGCTTCGTGCCTTCCACCTTGTCCTCATCCTTGGGGTAATGAGTGAGTTCTTGTTCTACTAGTTCCTGTGAGAACTGATTATTGCAAAAAGCCCTGCACCTCCCTTCCCTCTCTCTCTTGCTTCCACCCTCTTGCCATGTGATCTTTGCACAAGCTGGCTATTCTTCACCTTCTGGGATGAATGGAAGCAGCCTGAGGCCATCCCCAGAAGCAGATGCTGGCACCATGTTTCTTGTACAGCCTTCAGAACGATGAGCCAAATAAATCTCTTTTCTTTACAACTTGCCAAGCCTTAGGTATTCCTTTATAGTAACACAAATGGACAGAGACACCAGCTTATTTGCAAATCATTTTGAGAATATGTTGGAGATGTCTAGTGGTGATGACCAGGTCTAAATTATACTTTCAAAATGACATTTTGCATGGAACAGGATATTCATATCAGAGGGGTTTCAAAGTGAGGCATATTCTTGCCTGGAAGTTGGAATACTCTATGTAATTAAGGAGAAGGCCGGTGATTCTGGGCTGTCCCACTGACAGTAAAGATCAGCCTTTAGAAGAGGATACAGTGAACAGCAGGTCAACAGTCTGGGTTCTAATGATCTGGGTTCTAATTTGGACAAGAGGGCACAACAGAGAAAACCCAAGGGAAGGGTACTGTAATGCACAACAGAGCTGGACCTGGAAAAAAATGCCAGCCCCTAAACTAAGTTAACTGTTAAAGAACACTGGGACTAAGGATATCAGGACCGTGGCTAAATGAAGCTCAAAGACAAGGCTCAAATTGTATTTGATTATATATTTACCTTTCTTCTTTATACCTTCATTTAGTACTTCAGATTGAAGGTCCTTTTTATCCCAAGATGCATTGTGGAGCAGCCAGAAGTGAAATGAATTAAGAGGCAGAAGATTGGCCTCAGGCTGGAGAGTGAACCACAGTATGCTCTAGAAGAATTCAGACCAGAACTTTAGTCTCAGATCTGTTACATACTAGACCTGTGAACCCAGGCACATTCCCAAGTTCTATGAGTCTTAGGTCTTCATCTGAGGAGTGAGCTTGATAATCCACATCATAAAAAACTTTTAGATCGGCCAGGAGCTGTGGCTCACGCCTGTAATTCTAACACTCTGGGAGGCCGAGGCAGGAGGATCACGTGAGGTCAGGAGTTTGAGACCAGCCTGAGCAAGAGTGAGAACCTGTTTCTACTAAAAATAGAAAAATTAGCTGGGTGTGGTGGTGCACGCCTGTAATCCATGCTACTTGGGAAGCTGAGGCAGGAGAATCGCTTGAGCCCAGGAGCTTGAGGTTGCTGTGAGCTAGGCTGACGCCATGGCATTCTAGCCCAGGTGAAAGACCCAGACTTCGTCTCAAAAAACAAATAAACAAACTGTTAGAAAGAATGCAATGTATGAAAAACATTTGGCACATTGCTTGGCATACCTTAGGTCTTCAATAAAAGGAAGATATTACTGCAATTATTTTGACATCTGACCCTACTAGCATCACCCACGTGATTTTTTTTTAAGCTAGTATGTCTCAGAGAACAAAATGTGCTATAGGAAATGAAATATTAGATCAATTAAAGTGCTACTTACAAAGTAAACCTCAGTAAAAATTTTCCCCTTAGAGGTTGTGTTCTTTAATAATAAGGGTGGACATTTCTTTTCCAGTTGTTGAAAATAGAAATTCCTAGAATTTTTGACAAGGACCAATTCATTGTCTCCATCCAAACCACTCTTATTTTCATTAATTTCATCTCCATCAAAAATACAAGCATTTCCAAGAATATGTAATTCAAATTACACTGAAAATAATCTATTTAAAATATTCCTTAAATGGGGTAGTCTTGGGCTCTCCATGGCCAGGGCAATGAGTGCCAACCCAGTGGTTTTGGGGTATCTCATCTCAAGAAAGTATCACTGTTATCTCTCAAAAACTCTTGGAAGACAATTGCATAAAACAGTTGTGAATTATGTTCAATGGCCGAACAACTTCCATTTCTTCCCCAGGTAGAGATTTGTCTCTGGTTAAACAATGACCCAAAGTAACTGTGATAAGGAGTTTTCCACTCCAGGTTTTTGAGTCTCAACTCTGAGACACACCAGCTGGAGATCTGACCTTTAATCACTGCCTGCCTTGGGCTCATCTTTCACTGTACCCAAATTAACTTAAAATCAACAACTTAAAATCAACGATCATTGAAGGAATTCCAACTTACAAAAGCCATAAATTTCCTTGCTTCAGGGCATTTACACTTGACAGATGTATATAGATCCCCCAACACACTCATCTATTAATTCATTCTATTACTTGTCATTTAAATAATAGAAGATATCCCATCATCATTTTAGAATTGGTACTCCTATCAGTTAAATTATAAGGGTGGCTGCTAGTCCTTGTTTATCCTAGCATCCCAGTGTTAATATGATTATTATTAAAGAGCAAATGCTCAATTAAGGTTTGAGGAAAAAAAGAGACAGTGAGTATAGGATCTAATTCATTGAGATTTATTTCTTGTGCATCCATAGATAAGTAGACCCATGTATATATCATTTAATTGTACAAAACAACAAACTAAAAGGAATAAGAGAAAAAAACATTAATCGTCTTTTATTTTCTATTTTTGATACCAACTATTTTAGAGCACAGGTCTTAGCAATGACATGTTATTTTGTTCCAGATAACAATACAGAGAGATGGTTTTACAATGTGTTTTACAGAAGAGGAGCTCTTACTATTGAACCTCATGAACAGCATTAGATGTGTGATCAAAATCATTTGAAACATGAAGAATTTGAAGATAATTAAAGCTCTATTAAAGGACATAACATTTGTATAATATACTCATCAAAGATAAAAGAATAAATTGTCAAGTTACACATACAAAATAGGAACACGTAGATGATTCCCTCTAGCTCCACCCTGGGCCTACATTCCTTGAACACTAACTGCCCTCTTAAAATGGATGAAGAATCTATCACTGACTTCACTAGGTGTGGGAGGAGCTGCCAGACATGGCACTAGAACTTGCAGTGGCCGTGGAAGTAGAGCCAGCCCTAACTGAAATTCTTGCTTGAGCTCTCGCTTCTTCATCTCGCAGAGCATCTTCATACTGAGAAGGGAAAGAACTTGGGTCAGTCCCGTGAACCTTGGCTAGAAACTCCAGGAGCTTCATCTTTCTGGTTTCAGCGCGGGCTCTTGGGCCCCACAGGAACTCATACTGTGCAGGAACACTGTTGGGCACCTGGCGGTATTCCAGGTACTTTTCCTTCACCAACTCCTTGGTGATGAACTCCCTGGGCTCTCCAAAGATGAAGTGCTTCC
>CAUYPO010080005.1:0-27202 GCA_963574435.1 Cheirogaleus major | reverse complement strand
CAGCAAAGGTTTCTGATCCCTACATCCAGCAGCCATCCTGGGCACAGGGACCCACTCACCCCTGGTTTGAATGATGGCAGGCCCAGCCCCACACCAATGGTGGCCTTGTTAGGATTCACCACTGAATTATAGTGGATATTCCGATGGTAGCTGACACGAATAGGTTCGTCCTCATTTTGATGTATCCCATGGAATGTGTTGATGGGCTCTGCAGAGAAAGAGAAGGAGGGAGCATCCACAGTAGGCCAGGAAAGGCAGGCTCAGATGAGGCACCATCAGTCCCTCACCTACCCACTGCAGAAGTACCTGTGCTGTATTGGTACACCTCCACGGGACGGTTGTACATCTCTGCCATGGCCTGCATCTCAATGTGGTTGCCATGGCAGTTGTTTTTCCGCTTCCTGTTAATATAGGTGGTGAAGTCCTCTGTGACATAGTTGGAGAAGTAGTCAGCATTCTTCATCTGCAGAATAGATTGGGAGGTCAAGGTCTGTGGGGAGAGGAGACCTCCCACCCTGCCCCTGCCCCAAGGCTTCCCCAAGGTCTTACCAGATAGTCCATGCAGTGCTTTCGCACCACCTCATGCATGTCCTGGTCTCCATATACCTGATCAGCTGTGGGGACAAAAGAAAGGAGAGGCTGGGGTCAGAGCTGCCATCAGAGAACCAGCCTGAGTCATAGAACATCCTTGGGGAAGAAGGGGCAGGAGGACCAGGGAAATGTCCTTTCCTATCCTAAGGCCTGGAGAATTCTTGCCCTTGTAAGCTAGAATGGGGTCATGGAAAAAGAGGCAGACAGGGACAGACTTGAAGAATAAGAGAGTACAGGTAAGAGGAACACAACGACAGGTCTCTTGGGCAGATGACTTTGTCTGGGACATGCCTGGCCACTCAGACAAATCGACAACATTCTAAGTCTCAAAAGTGACCGTGAGTACCATTAATTCCACACCGCCCCTCTCACTTTCCACATGAGGAAACTGAGGCACAGGGTGAGTTTGTGGCTTGCCAAAGGTCTGTGACAGAGTCAACTGTGGAATTCAGTTTTCCTGATTCCCAGGAATCAGCACGGCCTTTGTAGGTTAAAATAGAAGGAAAAGGAAAAAAAGGGGGCGAGCCTCTAAGTCCAATCTGCCAGATACTAGTGAGCTAAGCGACCAGAGGCAAGTGACCTGAGTGTTCTGAGCCTCATATACCTCAACGGTATAATGAGACCAAGGTGGATAACAACCTGGCAGGCCTTTTGTGGGGATTAAATGAGATAATGGGTATGAAGTGACTACCACTGGGCTTGGGACAGAGTAGTCACTCACTAAATCAGAGTCCCTTTCTCCACAGTGAGGCCTGAATGTGGGGTACCATGAAGGTGACCAAGGTGAGTAAAATCCTGCTCCTGCCTCTGAGGATTACACGGCCTAGTGAGAGAGATAAGACATACATGCAAGTAACTTCAGCTTAACTCAGGAAGGCAGCCTGCGGCCCAAACGGTCCAGGCGTCGTGGGGTTTGGTCAAACTAAGGCGAGAAGGAAGCAGGCTCCCTCTGCTTCGCTTCAGGATCTTCACACATGCCATCCCCTCTCTTCAGGATGCTCTTCCCATCCGCTTCAGCTGCCTACTTCTCAAACACCAGCTCGTTCTTTAACACAGTTCCTCCCCCTGCAGGGGACCTCTCTCATCAGATTTCTCAAAGGTATGCTCAGACTTCCGCCCGATCACACTGGGCTCCCACTGAAGGCAGAGGGCAGTTCACACCTAAGTCCACCCCCAGCTCAGGGCCCGATACAGTAAAGGAAATCAGGAAAAGTTTGCTGAGCAGATGGATAGGCTGGGGGAGTCAGGGAGCTCTTCTCCCTGTGAAAATTGAAATGGGCTTGAAGATTAGGCAAGTCTGATTTCCACGGGTTAAAACACTGAAGAGGGAATTTCCCTTTGTTTCCCCAGAGGACCACTGCTCTGATGGGATCTCCCTGCGGAACTGGGGTAGAATCAGATCATGCAGAGAACACTCCAGAGTTCTTCCACGACCATCAGTCTACCTCTCTGAAGGACTGTCAGATGCCTTCACTGCCCCCTATTCCCTCCCTGGAGGGTTCTGTAAGATAAGGAAAAAAAGGCTGCTCTGAGATAGAAAATGGGGCCCATGTCTGTCTCAAGTCCTCTTGGAGGCGAACAGACCTGAAGGGTGAGGGGGTATGGGGGATGTGAAGGCAGGAAGGGGTAGCCCCTTCACCGATGTAAACAAGGATGTGGGTTCTGTGGCCACAATCTCCCCCGCCGCCCCCCCCAGTGGCACTTCCAGCAAGTCACATGTCCTGCACACAGGCTGGGGGCCCCCTGCTGCTGCCTTTCTTGGAAGCCAGGACCACAGAGCCTGCACAGTTGAGCTGCTTCAGGAGCTATTTCTGTAGGCTGAGCTTAGGGCACTGGGAGGCAGTGCTGTCAGCAGCTGTAGTAAACAGGAACTGAGATGGGAGTGAAGGGGTTAAATCGGGGTTGGTCTGCCAAGTTCAGGGAGATAGGCTGAGGTGCTGGAGAAAACCTATCTCCTATGAAAGGGTCAACTGTCATTTCTAGGCCCTGGGAGTTCTATCAGTGAGAGTTAGATGTCAGATGCAGAAAAATGGAGAAAAGAGGGGAGACCCTGGGACAGGAATGGGAGCTAGGGAAGAACCCCAGGAGGGTCCCACTTCCCTGACATTGACTCCTTTGTCTGACAGAAAGGCTCTGCTGCCTCCTAGCTGTGTGACACTGGAAGAGGCCTTTAACCTCTCTGGGCTGAGATGTCTTCATCCATAAAGTGGTAAGCACCTGAGGCAGAGGTGGTCAAGAAACAGCAGCACCATTTGTCTCTAGGACAATGACTCCTTCACATTGCCAGCTATCCACAGGTCAGCCAGAATGTTGCTGGGACTGCTTATTAAGCCCTTCCTCATTTCTGTTGCACTTCCTCAGCCAGAGGAAAGCCCCAAATGCAGAGCCTAGGCTTCCCCTCCTCTTGCAAGCAGGACTGGCTCTCTCCTGAATCCAAAGGTCCAGAAGCCTACCTTCTGTGAACTTAGCGCAAAATTTTTGCAACAACATTAGTATCAAATTAATAATACAGGCTTCACAAAACATGGTCTTGAAATATGGGCAAGTTGTAACACTTCTCCACTTATCTGTAAAATGTAAAATATCATGTCTCCTATGATATCACTGATAGGTGATATGATATAACATATATTTAATTATAGCTTTTTGGGGAGAACCCCACCACACTAATAAGATGTATCCTAATTAAGGAACCATTAATGTGGAAGAAAATGTGCATCTCTGAACCAAGAAAAACAGCAACAGTACCTCCCCCCAAGGGAGACTAGAAGGATTTCTTCAATGACATAAGGCAGGAAAAGTGTCTAGCACAGAGCTAAGAACATAGTAAGTATTCAACAAGGCTTAGCTTTTCTGACTTTCCTAGCCCCACCTCTTTCCTCCAAAAAGCCATCCTCCTCCCAGAAGGTTGGCACATGCTGCTAGGGCCAGGCTGGACTCCCTGTGGCGGGGCCTGAGGTGGGAGGAAGAGGGACCCAATGGACCTGCAGAGGTAGGGGAATTCAGAAACTTGTTTTGATAGAAACTGAAACTTCTCCTCTTGCTGACGCTGCACTTGTGAGCAATCTGCACCTGTTCTCCTCTCCAGAGTCCAGCTGGAAGGGGGTCCCCTATGACCCCACCTCTGTTCTCATCCTCAACAGGGCTCAGAAACACTCAGTACAATACTACAAGTGGTTCCAACAGAGCCTTTTCATACTCCAACTCATTCGATCCTCACTGAAACACTCTTACCTTTACCCAGGAGGGATACTGAGATATAGAAATGAAGCACAGGTGGCCCAAGATCACACATTTAGGGGGGTAAAGGTGAGGCTTTTAAGGGGTAACTGCTGGACCCAGGTGATATTACCACCTCCACCCCAATCCAGCTATCATCCTAGTCACCTTACTCCCTGGGGCCAGGCCTGACCCTGTCTGCCTCAGTTTCCCCACCAGCACACACAAATATCAGCTGGAACCCAGGAAAGGCATGAGAATGAGCAGAGATTATAGATATCAGGGGCTAAATCTCTCCCTAAGGCCACAAAGGTCAACATGAACCTTACCCTCCCCACACATCCCACTTCTCTCCTTTCTCTGAGACACAGACACCAGTATGAAAGTGCACATGTGTACACATATACAGCCAACAGCACCTTCCAAAGATGTTCCTTGAGGACAAATGCCCACAAAACAATCCCCACAACAGAGAACTATCACATTCAATGATAGTTTCCTTGTCACCAACTGGGAAAGAATAAAGGCTGGACAAGATGTGAGGCTATACAAACTCAGGAACTCCTTCACCTCCTTCCTAGCCTTTGCAAGGGTAGGTCAGGGGATAACTAATAGCTCTAACAGACTTGCCTCAACCTCTCTCCCCTGCAGCCTGGGAGAAGTCCTTCCTACTCAGGTTCCCTAAAATGTAACCAGTATGTATCCAGAGTTATGTGGAGAAGACAAGAGAGCATGGATTATCCTTCTAGAGGGGTTTAAGTACAAGGTCCTACCATTTGCTTTCGAGGCCCCCTGAGAACTGCCTGCTCTCCAGGTTGCTGCCTGCCTTCCTGCCTGCTAGAAGAGCCACAGCAAGTTCCACTAAGGATAGCCAAGGAAGCTAGGTTTTTTCAGGGAACCTAAAAACAAACCATACAAATGTGTGTACACAAAGCAGCAGGGGGAGACAGGGACCTGGTCTGTTCCGTACTGTCCTAATGGTTCAGTGGGAACCCCCACCGAGGGCACATCTCCTCAGGAGATGAGCCAGGAAAAAGGTCTCACTTGCCTGTCAAGCAGCTGTGGTATGACCTGGCCCATGGGCCCAACTACCCTAACTGGCACAGGCTTAGTGGGGGAGGAGACAGGAGAATTCAGCCCCCTTGGTTTCTCAAGGATTCCCACTGCAAGGATGAGAAAACTAAAGGATGCAGGGCACAGAGAGGCCTAAGGAAGCTGGTGTATAGGAAATGGCCCATGGGAATCTTCTCCTTCTGTGGCCTGGTTCAACCTCAAACATCGATGTTCTGACACTGACTGTGTGACCTAAACAGAGCAGGGTCCTGGCTTTCTCTTGAGACTTCAGTTTCCCCATTTATAAAATAGTCAGAATTATCTAAGATCCATCACTTCCAGTGCTGATGATCCATGTTCGAAACCAAAAGGACCAGAAGAGTGGGCTTGGATAATGTTTCTGGGCCTCACTGCCATAACACGCATAGCCCCAGCCGCTCCCCATGGCCCACGCACAGAGGCCAGCACCAGGGCCATGGTCAGGGTCAGAGGTTTCTGCTTAGTCAAACCCACATGGAGGGAGGGAGAGACAGAGAGACGCAGAGTCATGTTTCCAGGAGGAGGTTATCTGAGCATAGCAGGGATAGGGTGGGCCACAGGATACCCTTAGAAACTCAGGCTCCCATTTCCACTCCACCCAAGCTTTCACTGATGCTCATGAATCCCCAATAGGAGGTGGTGGGATAGAAATGAGCGCAAACAATGGATACTGGTTCACACAGGGAATACCCAGACCCCAGATGCAAAACAGAGGGCAGAAAGCCACCTGATTCAGAACTCCCAACAACAGATGGCCATGTGCTCCTAGTTGGAGGAGGTAAGGCCCAGAGAGATCAAGGAACACAACTGAGGTCACCCAGCGAGTTGGCAACCAAGCTAAGAAGCTATAAGGCTCCTAGATCACAGAATGAATGTACCCTTTGGACATGTCTGGGTTCCCGTGCCAGCTCTGCCACTAATGACCCTGGGCATGTCATTCCTTTTTACTAAGCCTCAATCTTCTCACCTGCCTCACGGGATAATGATCCAAATTTTGCAGGTGAGCCTGAAGCACCCAGCTAAATGCCTACCACACAAGAAAATGACAAAGTGCCCTCTATGTTTGCAACTCTCCCCAACTCTAACTCTCAGTTTGTGCTCCTTCCACGATTCAATGCATGGCAGGAAGTCACAGCCTACAGGACCTTGCATTAGAGCCTAAGGCAACTGCCATCTGTCCCTGTCCAGGCTAAGCTGGAAACGGAAGGGGCAGAAAGCCTGGGGACAAAGTCCCCTTCCTAGATACATGTATTGTGCACTCTGCACCAGGGAAACCTTCAGATGAAGCCTAGAGACCAGGGGCCATGTACTTCCAGGGAGAGGCCACAGGACTTCTGAGGTTTTACAAAGAAAAGCCGGGGGCAGCCTAGTCAGGGGAAATGTGTAGCCATAGCATAGATAAGGAAAGGTTTTCAACCTGCCGTGGTCAGCTCTTCCTGTAAGCTCAGGCCCCTTACTAGAAGGCCCCAGTTGGGGGAAGGGTCAGGAGGCGTTTGGGGATAACAGCTAGATAGAAAGAAACACACAAACACATACACACACACAGTGCTCTTCATACAGGTTGCTGCACAAGCCAGGTCCTCACTAGCCCCAAGGTCTACTTCAATGACTGCCCAAGATCAGCTGCCCAGTTACATTCTCTGACCCTAACTCCACCAGCAGCCCTGCTTACCCTGCATCCAGCCTGAGGTCTCGACATAGGCCTAGCAACATAGGGCCTAGCACCTAACAGGCCCCCATCTATTCTTTCTTTGCCTCCCTTCTATTCAAGATGCCCCTAAACCCAGCTCTTTCCCTAGAAAACATCCCAGGAGAACAAGGACATGAGCCAGAGGGATAGGAGGGGTGAGATTTTTCCCAACCCAACAGAGCACAATGCCTGAACCTCTTCCACTTGGTAGAATGGGGAGGCAACAACTCACCCAACCTTTCTTTCACCCTTTCAACAAACACCTGTGACTGAGGTCAGCATCCGGCTTTACCAACGCTACTATTCTATGACGGTCTATGAGTCAGGCACAAAGGGATTTACCAAAGTAACCCTATTAAATCATTATGGCGCTGGAGTTGTTTAGCCCTATTTTATAGGTGAAGAACAGGTCCAGGAAAGAAGAGCTGCTTGTACAAGGTCACACCAAGAATCAGCGCACAGCCAGGAGTGGAGCCTGAACCAGTTCAGCCCACCAGTAGACATCCACAGACTGAGAGAACAGTAGACCTTGAGAAGGAACTCAAGGAGCCCTTGAGAATCGGCACCATTTCACAGATGGGAAAATGAAGGTCGAGGGTCACAGGCCAGAACTAGAAGATGGGTCGTCTGACTCCCAGCTCAAAGCTCCTGTGAGAGGGTGCTTTTCCTTGGTAGAGATCAGAGCCCCAAAGGGAGGATCAGGTCACGCTTCCAGCTTCCCTTTCACCCTAGCACGGGCCCTCACGATTATTTGTTGGGTCATAGATTCAAAGCCAGAAGGGCCTCAAAGATCTAGCTCAGACTGGATAACAGATGGTGCTAAGGAATTATTAATTTTGTTAGGTGCAATAATGGCATTTTGATTATGTTAAAAAAGAAAAAGTTTGTATTTATCAGAGAAACATACAGAAATATTTACGAATGAAATGATCCAATGTCAGGGTTTTGCTTTAAAAATACTCTTGTCTCAGGGGAGTGAAAAAGAGTGGGCAGGGTAGTGATGAAACAAGGCTGGCCATGTGTTGATGACTAGTTTGAAGCTGGATGATGGGTACATGAGGGTTCATTATTCTCTCTACTTTTGTGTAAGTTAAAAAAATTCCATAACAGAAGAAAATTTTAAAGATAAAGTTTGATATCCCCCCACACAGACACACAGATTGGGGGATAGAGACTCAAAACACACCAGAGATAGGGTGCAAACCTAGGGTGACAGCAAACCTATATCCCAGGGTGACAGCAGTGTGCTATGATTAAGAGCATGGGCCTCAGACTAATCTAACTCAGACGCTGAATCCTGGCTCCATCTGTTTGACGCTGGGCAAGTTGCCCCCCCATCTCTGAGCCACTTTTCTCATCAGACAAACAGAAGCAACAATAGTCCTACACTCACCTAGCTTGGGGGATAATTAAAGGGATTTCCCATAGTGCCTGACAGAGCAATCTGTCCTCAGAGGATGTTATTCTATTTATTGCTAGTATTGCTGTTATTATTATTATCGTACCACTATGCTGTCTCATGACCGAGAGCTACAGGTCAGATACTAACTTGAAGCTGGGGCCTGGAGTTCCTAAAAGATCAGCCAACTCTGCCTCAACCCTGTGTCAGGGGATACTCCTGATAACTGGGACACAGCTCAGGGGCAGCCCTAGGCCCTTGAGGGCTGAGGCAGAGACTCACCTACAGCCCGGAAAAGACAGGCGCCGTCCTCCTTCATCTGCTTGATGATGAAGCCCTTCTTGTCTCGTAGGGCCTTTTCAAACCAGTGCTCCTGCTGGAGGGAAGAGGTGGGGGTCAGCAACAGGGAAGGCCTGTAACCCGTCCCCAGGGCCCTGCCCTCGAGCTCCCAAGAGGCCCAGATAACTGGCAAAGAGGACACTGGGCAAGGTAAAGTTCTCAGCCCTGCTTGACCACTCCATGCACAGGGAGCAGGAGACCTTTCCTTCCAGGGAAATCAGTCATTGGGTGAACATACACTCACTTCCAAAGGGGTCCCAGGTACCCTGAGAACAGAGGCCCTATCTACCTTCTGACCCCTGCTAACCTTGCAGGGCCTAGCCTAGGCAGCCACATTGACCCAGGCAGCCAGAGGCCCAGACCCAGTAAGTGCCTGGGTGAAGAACCTGGCTCTACTTCAAGGAGTTTCACCTACAGGTGATGTTGAACAGGGAGTAGCTGGCAAGAGCCTAGATCCTCAACCCCACAAACAGCTAGGGGATTCCAAGATATACTGCATAAGGCAAAAAGTGTGTAAACTGCAATCTCATTTGTGACTCAACAGATTAAACATATATATACACACATAAATGTTTACACATATATTTGTATGTACACGAATACATATATACACAAAATTGGGAAGGCTAGACAATAAAATATTATCCCTAAGTGCTGGTGTTACAGGTGATTTTATTTCACTTTCCTTCTTTATAAAGGTATACAATTCATTATTCTAAATTCCAAAACCCAGAAAGCTTTGAAAATCAAAAGTCTTTATCTAACTCATTTGGCATCCTTACTAGAACTGACTAGAATCTATTATCCCACTTTGGGGTGAACATTCAAATATTTCGATGCAGAAAGCATTCAGGTGTTTGATTATAGAGTGCTGCCTCAGACTGTGCTGGAGGTGTTATATAATACAAAGTATACACACCAAGTGACTTTTCTAAATTCTGAATTTTTTCTAAATTCCAAAGCATATCTGTCCTCAGAGGTTCAGGTTAAGTGAATCTGTACAAATGCATAATTTCAGAATTTAAAGAAAACAATGACCGTGTAACCACTTAAAACGTAATTTCCATTTCAAAACAAAACCAACCAGAAGCAGCAGACCGTTCCTGAGTCCCTCACGCCCTCTGCTGGCCACCAGACGCAGCCAGCCTGACCCAGCAACAGGGCTGAAACTACAGGCTCCCAAGTCTGCTCCTTGGAGACACCGTTCTGCCCAAGGACTTATGGAATCCAGGCTAATGGTGACACACATATGGGCCTACCTCTCTGCAAGGCAACTTCCCCCCAAATCAGGCAAGGGGTGGAACCCATCCCCCAGGAAAACTGGGGGAGAAGAATCTCTGGCAAAATAGTAAGCACAAGGTTTGGAGGCTGAGAGCTCTGGGTTCCAATCCCAGCTCCATCACTAGCTTGCTGCCTGATTTTGCCAAGCCTCAGTTTCCTATCAAATGGGGGATGTGTGACCTACTTGACAGAGCTGTCAAGAGGCTCAGAGGAGCTTCAGGATCTAAAGAGGCTTTGTAAATAATGTACCATATACTGATGAGGTAGTCACCAATCACGGAAGAGGAGAGATCAGCAGAGAGATGACGTACAACTGAGAGGCCCTCAGAAAGTCCTAGGTGAGTAGCTGGACATGAGGGGATGTAGAGGGGGTGGTGACAAGGGAATACCTGGTCAGCCCCACCATCAGGGCCCATACCCCAGGAAGATGTGGCTGGATTTCCAGAGATGATAAAGGCACCTGGGAGGCCTTAATGGGCTTCCATGGGCAGCACAAAGACTTCTGTTTGGGTCCAACATTCCAACAGTCCAGGTGCCCCTCCTGCCCCGGAGGCTGTGGACTAGCACATTCCAGCCAGTTACCCTCAAGTCCATCCCTGCCCCACAGGGTCAGTCATCTCCCAGAATCGTGAAGCCTGCCGCAGCCAGGGGTCTCCATCAGGGAAGGCGCCAACCATAACTATAGACCCAGACCTGACAGAAGGAAAAATTCTTAAAAAATAAGAGAATACAACAACCTCCTGCCCCCAGGTATGGAGGGGAGAAACAGAGTTTGAGAAAGGGAGACCAAAGAGGAGGAGAAGGGCTCTTACTTAATTCACCCAACAAAGATTTAACAGGCAGCTACTGAGTCAGATCCTGGGCTAGGCAATAAGGACAGAGAAATGAATCATACTTGGTCTCTACCCTTGATAAGCTCACAAACTGCTAAGGGAGGGGCAGGGAAATAGGCAACAACCACACAGTGTGAGCAGGGCTGTGAAAGAGATGAACTCGTGGTGTTGTGAAAGGAGGAAGGGACCTGACCCAGCCATTAAGGCTAGCATCTGAGAGGAGGGGCCACCTGAGCAAAAGATTAGATCACCAAGACCCCCAAAAATGCTTGTTAATTGGAAAAGAAATGATGTCACTTCTGCCACAAAGAACCAGGGATGCCTGGAGCCCAGCAATGAGTTCAGCAGAGCTAAAGTCCTAGGCAGGACTAGGCAGGCAACAGGGAAAAGCCAGGAAAAAAGATGAACTCATACTAGCTGAATACCTGTCCCATGCCAGGTGCCACGTGCAAAGGGTGACCTCATTTAATTGTCCTTACCACAGTCCAGGTGGCAAGCAGCATTATTCTCATTTTACAAAGGCAGAAAAGAGCTGGGGTTTGGGTACCAACAAGGCCTAGTGTAGAGGCAACATGGGAGACCCCATGAGCCACAGCATGGAGCTATACCTGGCAGCCTATCCTGGGAAAATTTTGGTTCGTCTCTAAAAACGAAGGAGGCCTGAGTAGACCCTTGCACAAGCAGGGTTTGGGTCCTGGGGCAGCCAGATTGGCATCTAGGTCTGGATCAAGAGGCCAGACCTCTAGCACCCAATGGCTCTGGCATCATCAGCCTGAAGAGCTTGGGCTCTGGCCCTTCTCTCTCCTCTTGGGGAGAAAACATTGTTTAGAACAGGCTGGTGGGAGTGAGGGGTGAGGGAAAGCTCAGCCCTAGATAAGTTTATGTAACATCAATGTCCCGGCATGAGGAGGTTGAGCAGTTCAGGCCCTGAACCTTGCATAGCCTGTGGGAAAATCCCTCCACATCTTTGAGATTCCACAAAAGGACTGGGCAAAGCTCTCTGACACCAGAGTATTCCAGGAGCTGAGGCAAGACTCTACAACCTGCTGATCTAAAGGCTCAAGTGGTAGAAGCACGCTATGGAACCCAACTGACTTAGGTTCCAATCCAGCTCCACAAATTATTAGCCATGTGATGAACTGCTCTGAGCCAGTTTTTCAATCTGTGAAATGGGGATACCAAGCCTCCCAATAATAGGGATACTGGGCAGACTCAAATATCACAAGACCAGTAAGAGGCCACTTAAGGAGTTCCCTTCCCCTCCCTGGAAGGGAAACAAGAACCCCTCTGCAGTAGGTTGAATAATGGCCACCCAAAGATATCAGATCCTAATCCCTAATGTAAATGATACCTTATAATGAAAAAGGGCATTTGCAGATGTTATTAAGTTAAGGATCTGCAGATGGACAGATTATCTTGGAATAGCAGGTAGGACCTAAAAGCAAACACGACTGTCCTTATAAGACAGAGACTTGATTTGATAGGCAGGAGAAAAACCACACATGCAGAGGAGAAGACAATGTGAAGATGGAGGCAGAGACTGGAATGATGCAGCCATAAACCAAGGAATGCTAGCAGCTACCAGAAGTTATTAATAGAAAGGTTTGAACTCTTCTCTAGAGCCTTTGGAGGGAGTGTGTGGCCCTGCTGACACCTTAATTTTGCCCCAATGAAACTGATTTTGGACTTCTGGCCTCCAGAACTGTGAGAGCGTAAACTTCTGTTGTTTTAAACCACCCAGTCTGTGGTAATTAGTCACAGTAGCCACCGGAGACTAATAAAACCCCCTTGGTAGCACTCCTTGGTGTCTGAGCTCTAGGGCCTCATGGCTGTGAGACAACATGGCATGGCTCCCATTCAGCAAGATCTAACTTCCTCACATCCTCCCAGGGAGAGGATTAGAATTAAGGCAGCAGGGGCCTGGAATACCCCCTCCTAGCCTGGGAAGCTGCTAACGCTATGGATGAATGAGCTTCCACTAAAGGGGGCAGGAGAAGATGGCAGCAGCAATGGCAGTTCATGGACAGATGTCTTCCCAGAGCCCATGGCCAAGAAGTGTTTAGTATTCTGAGCTTCACAGCTCTGTCCCAGCAACCCTGGTGCCAAGACCACTCCCTCCCCCAAAACACTCGGGAACACTGGCCCGGCTCCACGGGCAAAGCACAGTAAGAAACACAGACAGACACACTACCCTCTAAGGACCAACACAAGCCCTCTAGGGCAGAAGAGTAAAGCCTCAACCTATTGCTGGGCCACTGAGGGGAGGATTAAAAAACTCCCAAGAACCTATTATTCAGCAATAGAAAGGAATGAAGTACTGATACATACTACAACATGGATGAGCCTTGAACACATTATGCTAAATGAAAGAAGCCAAGTCAAAAATAACTGCATATTTTATGATTCCATTTATATGAAATGTCCACAATAGACAAATCAATCAAGACAGAAAGTAGATTAGTGGTTGCCAGGGGCTGGAAAGGGATGAAGGGGTTGGAGGATTACAGCTGGGGGTGTAGGGTTTCTTTTTAAGGTGATGAAAATGGTCTAAAATTAACTGTCGTGATGGGTGCACAATTCTGTGAATATACTACCGTGTTTCCCCGAAAATAAGACCTACCCATAAAATAAGTCTTAGCAGGATTTCTAAGCATTTGTGCAATATAAGCCCTACCCCGAAAATAAGACTTAGTGATGGGCGTGGCTATGCAGCATATCTGCACAACCCATGCATTTCGTCGGGGAGCAGTAAATTAGACGAGCAGCCCTACTCATCTGCCCCATCATGACAGGTCGGCTCCCCGTCAGGTCCCGGCCATCCTGTGCGTGCTGCAAGCTGAGGCTTTGAGGGGAAAATAACACATCCCCTGAAAATAAGCCCTACGGTGTCTTCTTGAGGAAAAATAAATATAAGACCCTGTCTTATTTTCGGGGAATCACGGTAAAAGCCACTGAATTGTACGCTTTAAATCGCTGAATTGTATGGTAAATAAATTACATCTCAATAAAGCTGTTTAAAAAAAAAGTACCCAGGCCGGGAGCGGTGGCTCACACCTGTAATCCTAGCACTCTGGGAGGCCGAGGTGGGAGGATCACTCAAGGTCAGGGAGTTCGAAACCAGCCTGAGCAAGAGTGAGACCCCGTCTCTACTAAAAATAGAAAGAAATGAATCAGACAACTAAAAATATATAGAAAAAATTAGCCGGGCATGGTGGTGCATGCCTGTAGTCCCAGCTACTCGGGAGGCTGAGGCAGAAGGATCACTTCAGCCCAAGAGTTTGAGGTTGCTGTGAGCTAGGCTGATGCCACGGCACTCTAGCCCAGGCAACAGAGTGAGACTCTGACTCAAAAAAAAAAAAAAAACAACACCCAAAGGCGTATAGCACCAGCCAGGGAGAAGGAAGCTAAACGCTACTTGAAATATCCTAACACATCCCCCAAAAGGTAACACTTCCCCAAAAGCCAAGGGGTCTCACTTAAAATTTTCATGAATGGTGAAGGGAGCGGGGAGCAGGGAATTAAAGAAGCGATTATAACTTGCTCCACAGTAGTAAGTCCAACCTCACTCCCGCACCACTACCTATTTCATGGATGGAGAAACTAAGACCCAGAAAAGGGAATTGCCCAAAGACCACACAAAAGCTTAGTGCAGAAACAGACAAGACTCGAATCTCTGTTGCCTGGGCAGAGATCCCTTCTTGCTTCCTTACCAGTTAGCTACCCAATTCCAGCTGAGGTAAGAGCTCAAGGAATTGGCAGGTTCCTAGATGACAAATAATCGGTCTTTGCTACCAAAGATGGGTTACTAGGGGTGGACAAAGGCTCCTGGGAAGAACCAAGGTGATGCTGGGACAAACTGCCCATCCTGGGCAAGAGGAAGAACCAGACAAGGTCCGAGGTGGGCAAGGTTGGATATTCACACACTCAATAACCCTGGGCATGAACAGACTTTTGCAAAAAAAGGTAGCTGAAGAGGGAAGTAGTTTGCCTAAAGCCATAAAGCAGCTAAGCAGGAGACAGGGAGTTTGAACTCGAGCCTGCCCAGCTCCAAATCCCAAACTCTTTCCACACACAACTCTACCTCCCCACATTATCTGACAGGCCCCCTGACAAGAAGTCCCACCAAGCTTGTTCACCACAACACGTCTGGCCACAAAAACTGCTGTTCATCAACCCTGTGCCTCACACCAAACAGGCCACTTGTCCTGCCCACTGAGCTTGGATGGCTGGGAGTGGACAGAGGGCAAGGGGAGGAACCCAGTTCCTTCTCAAAAGACACCACCATTCTCTCTCACCTCGAGGTCCAGAGGGCTTTGCACTGAGTTACCTAAAATCCCAAGGCTAAATGACACCTCACCAGCACCTTACCTGACCAGTGAGGAAACTGAGGCTCAGAGAGCACAGGCAGAACCTATTCTGGTTCATCTAAAACCCTGACAAACCCGGAGTTGGAACCCAGGCACCACCTACAGTACCACATCTAGCTTCTCCACTACCTTGGCATGCACATCCCCTTCTCAAAGGGGGGGGGCAAGTGTGGTGGCTCATGACTGCAACCCTAGCACTCTGGGAGACCAAGGTGGGAGGATCGCTTGAGGCCAGGAGTCGGGGACCAGCCTGAGCAAGAGCTGAGACCCCATTTCTACTAAATATAGAAAAATTAGCCAGTTGTGGTGACGCATGTCTGTAGTTCCAGCTACTGGGGAGGCTGAGGTAGGAGGATGAACCAAGCATAGGAGTTTGAGGTTGCAGTGAGCTGTCATGACACCACTGCACTCTAGACGGAACAACATAGCAAGACTGTCTCAAAAAAAGAAAAAACCAACCAACCAACTAACCAACCAAAAACCTCTGTGGGTCCCCAAGCTCAGGATGCTTACAAGCCAATGTTTTCTTAGGGTAGACTCTCAGCAAGGCAGCCACAGCTGGGAAAGGAAACTCCAGACATCACTACCTCCCAAGCACCTGGACCCCAGGGTGCCAAAAAGACTCCTAAAGGTAGGAGGGGTACATTCAGAAAATCAGGACAAACCGGAAGCATAAGTAGTCAGAACTGGGACCAGATTTACCATCCAGACTTCCTCTCAACAATTCTCCTCTTCTTCAGGGATCCAACTGGCTTCCAGACTATAAACACCTCCAGTGACAGTTTAGAACCAAGACCGGGGTGGCAGGAGAATCTCCCCTCTTCTCATCCCAAAAAGGTCCCAAGTTGGACCAGGTGAGGACAAGAGAAGAGGAGTATCTTCTTCCTCCCTTTGTCCCAAGAAGTGGGAGGACAAAAAGCTTCTCCTCTGTCATTGGGAAGGGCAGGTTTCACGAGCCTACAGAGCTTTATTTCCACATTCCGATGGGGACAAGTATAAGGGAGGGGCTGAAAGGGGGGGTGTTTTTTTGAGTACCATGGCAGCACAGGACCTTCTTCCTCTCTATCCCTGGGATCAGGGATATATAGCTCCCTATTTCTGTGGTGGAGGAAAGAGGCTTTACCTCAACCATGGAGAGAAGAAACAACTCTTGGCCTGATCCTGTGAGTCCAGATGATTTACCCTGCCAGAAGTAATAATGGGTGGGAAGGGACCTAGAACAGGAGGCTCAAGACAAGGCCCTGGCCCCTGTGAAGTACAGAAAGATTTACCTGAGCCAAGGGGAAGGGGGATGTGGAGGAGAATTTCCCCAGATTAGGGATGTCCCAAACCCCTTCTCTGTCTCTGGGAAGAAATAAGCTTGTCAAAAGCAGTTCGGAACTTAAAATGTTTCCCTGGCCCTGCAAGTGGGAAGTAAGCATAGCACAACATAGTTCAGAGAGGAGGCCCTGGACTCCATGTCTCAGGACCTAGCAACCATCTCATAGAAAGTAAGAGGACCTTCTTGGCCCAGGCCATGGCGGGGAGCTCAGGATAAGGGGTTCTTATGATCCTGAAGAGCACCCAGGTCCCTCTGTCCAATGGTGGAGGCTCTGGCCACACTGAGGATGTTCCTCTCCCTGATTCCAAAGGATTGCCTGGTGTGGTGGGAGAAGGGCCTCATGTCCAAGAGAGAGAGTCCAGGCCCCAGTCCCTAAGGCACAGGAACTCTTATCCCAGAGGGGAAGCTCCGGCCCCTGAGAAAAGGCCCAGACTCTTCTTCAGAATCCTATCCTACTCACAGCCCGAAGGTTCGTGGAAGTCTGAGGTCCAAGTCCCCTCCCAAGCCCCCCCAGGCAGGAAACCTTAAGTCCCTAAAAGGCCCCTAAGACTGGGGTGCATATATGTTGTCTGAGGTGAGGTGTCAGTACCCTCAGGGAAGATTCAGGTGTTAGGTGCTCAGGTGGGGACCAGACCCTCACACACCTGATGTAAAGTTCAAACCATTGGGGGGAGACTCAGGATACTGCTCCTCAGGGACCCTATATCCATGTCCCAAGGGAAAGGATTCAGGGCTCAGTTCTGGTGGGGGAAGTCCTGTTCCTGAGAAATACTTCAAGTTCCTTGAGTAGGAAGCTCAGGCCTTATCTCTGGAGACATGACAGCCACTGGTGTATGTATGAGTCTCCTGTCCCTGGGGAAAACTCAAGTGTTCTTGGCAAAGTGGGTCTCAGGCCCTTGAAGTTAGGCTTAGATCCGTAGGGAGGCCTCAGACATCATCGCTGGGATCCCATGCTGCCCATGTCCCTTGAGAAGTGGTCTCAGGCTCTTGTGTTCCCAAGGCAGGGGTCGTACGCCCCTGATAAGAAACTCAGGCCCTTGGGGGTGGGGGAGGCCCTCAGACCCCTGTTATGGAGGGAAAGACAGGATGTTATGTCACCAAGGACACAGCAGTGTCCCTTATAATTGGGGCAGAAAGGTTTCATATCCTTGAGGGGATGGGGGTCTCAGACCCCCAAGAACACTTAGACACCAGTCCCTGAGGAAAAAGTTCTCCTAAAGACCTCACCTCGCCTGGGACCTCTGCAGGGGGACAGCAGGCCCCTGAAGAGGCCTCAGACCCAGTCTCTAAAAATTGCAGTCCATAAGCAGGAGGATTTCAAGCAGCAGTAGCTGTGAGTCTCATTTTCTCACAGAAAGGCTCAGGTCTTTGGGGGAGGTGGGGGACTGAGGGCCCATCCCTCAGAAGGAGGTTAAGATCCTGAAGAGAAGTTCAGATTCTTGCTCCAACGAAGGAGTTCTCAGGCCACTGATGGGAAATGTAGACCCTTGTCACTCAGAAAGGGAATGAGTCTCATGTACCCAAGTAGAGTCTCTGGTCCCTGAGTGTTGGTTTTGACCCTTGTCCTCAATGGGGAGGAAATCTTATCTCCCCGAAATAAATTTTACATCCTTTTGAGAAAAGCTCTGAAGATTCCCCTCTCTAAAGGGTGTGTGTTTCTGTGTGTGTCCCTTGGTTATAGAAGAGGACGTCTCAGGCCCCTAAATGCAGGCTTAGGACCCTTGAGGTCTCAGGCCCCAATGTGGAGTGATCCTGCGTAGCGTTAAGCCCTGTGAAGGGAGCGGAGGCTGTCCTATATGCAGAATGTCTCAGACTGTTGAAATGGCTTAGGTTCCTTGTGGATGCTCAGACCTCATCTCTGAGGTCCCCCCGTTATTTGAGTTCCCTGGAGGGGAATCTGACTCCTACTCAAGAGGAAAAGAGCTCTTAGGCCACTGAACACAGACCTAAGTCTCTTGGTGAGAACTGAGACACCCTCTCAGGAGAGCTCAATCTTGTATGTGTCTCCTGGAAAACTGCCACCTACTGACCCTACAACATGAAATCCCAGAGCCTGAAATAAAGACTATAGATGATAAAAGAGGCCTCAGACCCAATCTTTAAGTTTGTCACTTTATCTAGGGCCTCTAACCCGAAGTCCTTGGAGAGCAGCAAGAAAATGTTTATGCCTCTACCACCAGAGAAGTGTCAGGTCCCACGAGAAGACCTAGGTCCCTTAGGGCGATCTCAATCAGCCTTCCTTGGGTCCCTTCTGGGGGGTCCCATTTGTCATAGCTGACCACAGCTCTTACCTGCTCGACAGTGGCAGGGTCCATGGCCTCGATGCGTGCTGCAGCCGCTTCATATTCGTCCTCGCTGTTGTAGCCCGCGCCAACCTCCTCGCGCTCGGGACTGCCCCCACCAACAGCGCCAACGCCGGGAGCTTGACGCCGCCGCTTGCTGTGCCCTGGCCCGGAGCAGCAGCCACCCACGCCTACGGCACCGCCCACGCCCACCACCACGCCTGCCGCACCCACGCCCGCCGCTGCTGCACCTAGCGCGTCCCCGGGACCACTGCCGGGACCACCAGGGCCCCCACAGGGAGGAGGAGAGGCCTGTTGTGGCCGGGGGCCCGCCACTGCGCCAGGAGGCACGGTTAGTGCCCAGCGGTGGAGAGCGCCCGGCGGCCCCGGTAGCGGGCCCTGTGGCGGTGGCGAAGCCCGGGGACGGGCCCCCACAACGCCTGGGTCACGGTCACGGTCGCCGCCGCCCACACCCGTGCCGCCGCCGCCTACGCCCACACCCCCGCCGCGGCGCGGCGCCGGGGGTAGTGGCCCAGGCGGCGGCGGCTCGTTGGCGGGGTCGGAGTCGGGAGGCGGCGGCTTCTTTTTGGGGAGAATAGTCATGGCGGTACCGCCGAGTACCCCCCAGCAAACCCGGCGCGAAGCACGCCGGGAGAGAACCCGGATGAGGGGGGCAACTGTAGTGCGCGAAGCACGACGGGAACGCCTAGACCCGGATAAAGAGATCGAGGCACCGGTTCGATAACTGTCGGCGGCGGCGCGCGAGTCACGCCGGAAGGAGAACCCGGATGTCAAGTCCAAAACTTAGGCACTGCGGCGAGTTTGTCGTAGCCTTCTCTCCAAGTCCAGCAAGTTTATTGCTACGCTGGTTCCGGCCTTCTGCTTCAAAGGAAACAACCAAAACAAGCACCTCTCTGCCCCGCCCCCTCGCAGGTTCTTGAACTACCGGGTGGGGCACCAGGGCTCTGCGCACGCGCGCCAGGGCACAGCCCCGCCCCTCGCTCGGGAGTACGTGGGCAAGATCGTCGCCGCCACCACAACAGTTGCGGTCACCAACCAATCGAAGCAGCTGCGTGGGTCCTCGACGACGCCCACGGACCAATCAGAGGCGAGTGCTCGCCCTCCTGTGCCCTCCGTCTCAGATTTCAGTCAAAGTCCGCACTCTCGTTCCCAGCCTTTCTTTTCTCCGGCCTCGGCCTGCTCTTTGCTTTTCTCCCCAGGCGCTGACTCGCAGGCGTGGGTAATGTGAAAGGACAGCGTTGTCTGCCCCGCGGACGACAGTAAAAATGCCTCCCCTCCAAGCTTCCAGCTTGAACGCAGTCAGCCAGACTGCCTGGAAAATATCAACACTCCCAGAGCATAGCATTCCCCTGTGGCGTCAGTTCCGGTCCCACCCACCTGCAAATTCCCTTCCGGCAGAGGCGGACACCGCTTCATCCTGGCAACAGGCTGAGTTTTATGGTGATTGGCCAAAGTGCGCTGTCACTCACGTCATACAGACCAACCTTGGGGCAGATACACACCGTGGGGACAGTGGGTGTTTGGAAACAGACACGCCTTCTCTGGCACCGCCGCACTCTCGCCCTCGCGTTGACCTCCCCGCCCCTGTGGCTAGTGCGCAGGCGCGGCACAGCCTTTTCCTAAACCTGAGTTGTTTGAGTCCCGCAAATGTTTAGGAACTGGCTCTATCACCAGCCAGCATGTCGCAATGGGGTTGGTAAAATCCCGGCTATTGAGTGGCTGGAGAGTTATAAGTTAATCCTAGCTCTTCCCTTCCTGAGTGATCTTTGGCAAGTCATTTAATACCCACCCCATCCTCAGTTTCTCCTCCGTTAAATGCCAATAATAATTCCAATTTGAGAATCAGAGATTAATGCTTGTAAAGCGCATGGTGTTGTGCCCAGCACAGAGTAAGGGCTCAATAAATTAGCCTGCATGGCGGTGCAGTGGAAGGATTTCAGCGTTTGTAGTCAGGAGGACCTCAGTTCCAGATACAAATGAACCATCACAAACTGTATGACCTTGAGTAAGTCATTATCTCTTCTGAGATTACCCATGTGTAAAATGGGAATGATAATGCCTGCCCAGACTACCTCAGGGAATAATTCTGGGGTTCAGGTGCTCTCATGAACCTAGAAGGTGTTGTGAGAGGTGAGTGCTTGCTGCCAGTCTTAGGAGCCAAGCCATACAACAGGTTGGGAAACCATCACAATGTTTTTCTGAGTACCTTCTCACCTCCCTTCAGATGCTGACCTTTGCTTGAAAGGTGTCAGTAATATATGGACTCTAGTGGTGTTTTCTGCTCATGAGACTTAATGGGAGGAGGGGACTCACATTTACTAGGCCTGTTGTGTTCAGAGCTCTGTGACGAATGCCTATGCACATTATCACATTGAATCACCTCATGATTGTCTCATTCCAGACCCATATATCCCACTCTCTAATGGATATTTTTGTCCACCACTACACATCTAAAACTGAACTCATAATAATTGTAGTTGACCTTCACCAAGTACCTGGCACTGGGCACTAACAGCTTCGATGTTCCCTTGGACAGTGAATAGCACCTCCATCCAGCCATTGCCCAAGCCAGAAAGCTGAGTCAACCTTGACTGCTCCCTCTTCCTCAACACCCACATGCCTGTCAATCCCAAGTCCTGTCAATTCTACCTCCCAAATCTCTTAACTCTCCAATTCTACTGCCACTACTCTGTTCCAAGCCACCATCAGCTACCTACCAACTGGACTACCACAAATGCCTCCTCAGTGTTCTTCCTCCTTCCAGGACTGTTTCTCTACAGTACATTCTCCATAGCCAGAATGATCCTTCTGAAACACAAACCTCATCATGACTTTCCTGTTTATAAGCCTTTAGAGGTCCCCATCATCCTTAGCATGAAGGCCAAAATCCTTGTCATATTTTCCAAGGCCTTCTGTGATCTGGCCTACCTCTCCATCCTTCCTCACCTCACAGCCTCACACTCTCCTCCCCAGCTGGACTGAACTACTTTCGGTTCCCCAAAGGCCCTGAGTGTCTCTAACCTCCAGGACACTGTACTCTGCCTAGAACATTTCCATCCTTTCATCTTTTGCCTGGCTAACTCCAACTCATTCCTTGCGTCTTGGCCAGGTTAGGTTCTCCTGCCTTCTACATGCTTTTATAATCCGTAATAGTTCTACCACACTGTCATAATTACTTAATTGTCTGCCTTCCATGCTTAACTCTGTACATCCCCAGGGCTGGCACATGATGGGCAGTTAATTCATAATATTTGGTGACTAAATGAATTATTATCTCTATTTCACAGATTAGCAACCTGAGGCAAGAGAAGGTAAGTGATTCTTTCACCCAAAGAATCCAGGTTTATCTGAATCCAAGGTCTGTCTTCTCGGTGCTCTACAGAGCTCAGCCACACACTAGCCTAGTGTTGCTAGTAGCCCAGAAGAGAGAATGTAGGGGACGTCCACAAGGAAGGGGAATTCACAAAACTGAGAGATGCTTTTATTATGGTTAAATTCAGAGTTGTTTGCTGTCAGGAAGCCTGGGTTTAAGTTTTCTCAAACCAACTACATGCTGCTCTGGGTCTTGATTTCCCCATCTGTGAATCAGGAGGCTGGAGTAGATGATGTCCATGGGGAATGTCTCAGGAACCCCTAGTCTGCCTCACTGGCTATAGATTTGACTCTTCAAACCACCCTCTTTCATTTCTCCTAGATCCTCATCTTCCAGAATACATCACCAGCCATCCACCTCCCATACATTTACCCACACCAGCCCTAGTTGAAAGGAATTGAAATCAGTATGATTTCACCACCACCACCCCAGCCCAACTCAGCCCCCAAACCCACAGACCCAGGAGGTGTTCAGTCTCATCTCTCCTCTCAGATTTTATTGACTGACAGAAACTACATCTTTGTCAGTCACCAGCTCCATGGGGACAGTTCTGGGGACAGGGAACCTGAGATGATGCAGATTTCAGCCTGAGAGCAGAGTTCTGGAAGGTGACCCAAGAGAGAGAAGAGAGAGGAATATGTGAAAAGGAGTTGTCAGGGAGGAGAAGGAGATTAAGAAGTTCTTCCTGTCTGCTACAACTCCAAGAGTTCAGGAACAACCCAGCCCAGGCCTCAGCCCCTGACACTTCTGGACTCCTGCCCAAGAACATGGAATCAGCTCATGATCTCCAAACACAGCCCAGCTCTTGCTGGCCGCCAGGTTCTTATCTCAGCCAGTCCAGACTCCAGCCCAACCCAGGAAGGAAGCAAACCAGAGAAAAGAGAAGGAGTAGTTAGAGGTGGCCCCTCTGATTAGAACAGATGTAAATGCTGCAGCAGACTGGTCAGAGGCTTTGCATAATGTCACGGCAGCAGCTGCTATTGCTAGAGTTTGCTGGGGGCCCAGCGGAGGACAGGCTTGCAGGGACCCATTTCCAGCAGCCAGGGAAGGGGGTGGTGGAGTTTGTGCTATCTGTGTGTGTTGGGAGAGGTAGCCTGACCCCTCAACCAGGGCCTGGGGGTGGCAGGCCACTGCTGCGGCACAGCCCATGAAGCCTGTGGTTGCATTCCAAGCTTCAGAATCTGGAAATTGTTGGGCGAGGCGGAGAGCAGGGACCTCTCCTAAAGACCATATCAGAGGTGAGGGTTCTCTTCACTGAACCTCCAAACCTCCCTCCCCAGCCCAGCCAGAGAGAAGAGGAAATCTCAACTCTCCTTCTCAGGCCAGAGCTCAGATGTCAGGTGAGCACTTTACCTACCTCTCAGGCCCCAGGGGAGGAACATGCAGGAGGCCAGCTCGGGGAGCAGGGCCAGTCCCACCCAGTGTGCTAGGGCAAGGAGGCCAGGGGCCTGTGGAAACCTCATGCTTCAGCTCCCACCAGGAGAACTGTCTGGGGTGGGGGGAAGTTTCCCATTCCCTGGCTACTTCCCCACCATATAGGCCATTCCATGAAACTCCATTGCATAGTTCTTGGTGGGGGGCAGAGGGGTTCCCCAGGCCTGCCCTCTCTGCTTCCCCAAAATATGGCTTTGGAAAGGAGTCCCCAAAAATGAAGAGGGCCCTCCGAATAGGCTGGCCCGCCCCTCACAGCGAAGAGATCTTGACAGTCTCAGGAAGGAGGCAGGGGGTACCCAGGCTGGAGTTCCTGAGGGTGCTGCTTGCCCTGCTGCCGCCACCAGGGGAGGAAGGTTGGCTCTCATCTGGCGTGTTGGCAGGAGGGGTTGGGATACTGATAATGGCAGCCACAAAGTCCCGGCTGTCGCAGTTCAGATCAAGGTTGTCATGGGGCTTGGCATTGAGGCTTGAGCGGCTGTGGACAAGGGTGGGGAAGATGGAGGGCTCTTAAAAAGTCATCTTAATACTTGCCACAGCAATCTGGCATTTATTGAGTGCTTGCTGGGTCCCTGGTACTGTGCTAAATGCTTCCTCTGTATCCTCAATTATGGCAGTAGAGAGTGAGGGCTCTAGAGTCAGTCCTGGGTTCAAATCCTAGTCTCACTTTATATACTTTAAACCTCTTTCCTCTCATCTGTAGCATAGGAATAACATTATTTCCTACCTCATGGGGTTGTTGTGGAGATTCAATGAGATAATAAATGATACAAAGTGCTCAGAGCAGTTCCTGGAACATAATGAGCACACACACACAAATATTATCTCGCATGGTTACTCCTAACAATGCCGAAGTCCTTATAAGAGTCTGCAGTAGGATCTACACGCTCGGGTCGTCAGGTCCTCATTCCTTTCAGCCTTTACCTCCTGTGGCTCCCCCTGGCTCATTCCACCCACGCACAGTAGCTCATTTGCTGTGTGTCTAATGTGCACGGCCACATCTGCCCCAAGGCCTTTGCACGGGCTGCTCTTTCTGCCTAGAACATTTTTCTCTAGTTATCTGCATGGCTTACTCCTTCACCTCCTTCGGGTCTCAACTTAATTGTCACCTCAGGAAAGCCTTCCCTGACCACACTATTGAAACTGCATCACCCCCTGCTATACACTCCTTGATTTATTTTTCTATTGGTGCTCACAACTGTTTGACACACTATAACTACATAATCTGTATATTTGTTTATTAACTGTTTTATCCCACTGGATTTCTCTCTGTTCTGTTCACTGCTACCTCTAAAGTGCTTAAAAAGTGTGCCAGCCATACAGTAGGTACTCAGTAAATAAATACTTGGTGAAAGAATGAATGAAGAATGAGGAGTTCCAGACTAGATATGCCCAAGCTCTCAGCATCGAGGTGTTTAGGCTTGAGCTTGACTTGCTAGGCCTAAAATCTTGAAATCTCAGACCCACTGGTCTAAGCACTGAGCTTCCCCAGATGTGGCCAGCAGGTGGGCGGGGTCCTTACCTCTGAGCAACAGGGCTCCTCCGCAGCCCTGCTAGCGTGTCCAGCTCCTGCATGCTGCCACGGCTGACTGAGGCGGTGGAGTTGGCAAGGCGGATGGCACGGCGCTTGGCTCTGCGAGGGCAGCAAGAAGATAGCAGGCTGCTGGGCCCCACTGGCTGGGAGGACACAGAGGTGCTGCGGCTGGTACGGCCTCCTAGCGAGACAGCTCCCAAGGCTTCACTGAAGGTTAGCTCGTCTGTGAACTCATGGCACTGTGGGCAGAAGGGAGGCAGGGTCACAAGGCACCCCATGGGTGCTGATCGCACCCTCAAGCCTTTGCTCTGGCTGTCCCCTCCTTTCTGGAAGTCATTCCCTCTCCCCTTCCCTTGCCTATCCTTCAAGGCTCAGCTCTGTTGTAGCCTCTTCCAAGAAGCTCTGTGTGATTTCCACACTTAGTGATGAGCCTCCCATCTGAGGGAGAGATTGGCTTGGCAGCAGAGAAACCCCCTCCATTCTGCCATGCCACCTCTCATCAGGCCTCACCGTCGTCTTCTCCAGACAGTGCAGCAAGTGGTGATGTTGGTGCTCAAAAGCAGAACGGTTCCTGACACACAGCGCCTGCTCCTCTCCACTGCCGCTGTCCTGCAGTAGACAGAGCAGAGAGATAAGGGCAGTACCCTCTTCCCCCGTCACCACTCACCCCCAACCCCAATCTGGGCCCTACCCACCTCAAGGCCCCCGTTCTGCTTGTACTGCAGGAAGGCATTGGTGGTACCACTCTTTGCCAACCGAATCCTTGCCAAGCGCACCTTCTACAGAGAGAGGAGGAGATAACAGGTCAGGTGAGTAAAGCCCAAAAGTAGACTGGCTTGGAGTGTAGGGAATAGGAGGTGCTCAGATGGAAGGTGTAGTTACCTGCTGAGCTCGGCGCTTGTCAGCCCGCTGGTTCTGGTGGTAGATGCGGCTAAAGTTGGACACAATGACTGGCACAGGCAGGGCAATGACCAAGACGCCACTGAGTGAGCAGATGGACCCAAAAATCTTGCCAGCAATGGTGCTGGGCACCATGTCTCCGTAGCTGGAGCAGGGGGAGGTAAGCCCAGGTCAGGAAAAGTGCCCACCCATCTCTCAGTCCTCCTTTCCATCCCATCAAACCCTGACTCACTCTGCAACCCTAGCCAGGCACTCTGACTCTCTGAACCTCAGTTTCTCATTCTGCAAAATGTAGTGAATGACCTCTCTGGCCACAAGTGTGGGTCAGATGAGAAACGGGCCTGGCCCTCAGCCCCTACCATCTGCTGCCCCTATCCGAGCTATGTACTAGGCTTCTGAGTCAGCTGGAAATCTATTAATACCAAGCAGAGGGGAGAATGAGGAAATCACAGGCAGTAAACACAGCCTCCTGCCGGGAGAGTCCTACCGCCACAGGCCAGCGAGGGGCTTCGAGTGCTAGGAGGAGTGTTCTATTGGTTTTGCCTGTCTCTGTCTTACCTTGTCTAGGTAGGACCCTTTCTCATTCCCCTAGAGGAAATCTTGAAAACCGTCTTCTTACAACAAAATAGGGGAGAGCCTTGAACCCCCCCCCCCGCCTTTCTCCATGCCACCGCCCTCCCATAGAGATGGAGCAGAGCCAGCCTTACTAACTTGTTTTATAGGGGGGGAACCGAAGCTCAACAAGGTTCTGCAACTGACTTGCCCAAAATCACACTGCATACTTTTGTTCTAACCACAGGACCAATCAGAATTCCTCCACAGAAATGCAGCCTCTGCAGTCTTCAACCTCTAGGCCTTTGCTCAGGTTGTGCCCTAGGATGGCTCTTGCTTATTTCTGTATTTTGACTCATTTTAAGCATTCAGGACTCTGCTCAAAAGTCTCTCTGACTTGGCCATTTCTGGCTCTGTGATGTGTCATCTCAGACCATGTCCTCAACTATGAGACATGGGCAGCCATCCACCCTCACAGGGTTGTTGTGAGGACTGAATAGAGTAAAAAGCATCAAAATACTCAGTTCCAACCCACTGTCAGGACTCGATATTTGTTTGTCGGTCTGATCCTGAGCCTCCAACCAGAATTAATTTCTACTCCTTAGAAACCCCAAGTCAATTTTTTTGTACCTCTATTAAGGCACTGAGCAAGCCCAATTCATTCAGTCATTCACTCACCAGATACTGAACACCTACTGTATACCTAATCCAGGTGATGGAAACTTAGACAAGGATGACAGAATCTGCTCTAGACAATATCTTTGGGAATGTCACGAGTTGATACCTTTATCCCAACTCTGTTTACTCTCAGGGATTAGAAGTAAAAAATAATGATGGGCCAGGCGCGGTGGCTCACGCCTGTAATCCTAGCTCTCTGGGAGGCCGAGGCGGGCGGATCGCTCGAGCTCAGGAGTTCGAAACCAGCCTGAGCAAGAGCAAGACCCCGTCTCTACTATAAATAGAAAGCAATTAATTGG
>CAUYPO010080003.1:0-11561 GCA_963574435.1 Cheirogaleus major | reverse complement strand
CTTATTAGGGCAAGCAAATTGTCAAGAAGTTTGAGAATCTGCTCTGTGCAGGGGTTACGGAAGATTGGATTTCCACTGGGTGTATAACCCACCACAAATCCCCCAGCTTTGGCCTCTTCTAGGTCAGTGGGCCAACAAGTTCGTTTCACAACACCCAGAATGCTATACACACAAAAACTCATCTATAGGAAAACAAGAATGAAAGGTAAACACTAAAGTGGAAGTAAAGAAAAAAGTATGTTAGACACATTCAAGGCTATGGCAAAAGTGATACAGAGGCCAGAAAGAATGAAAGAACCCTTTGCTCCTCCCCATCCCCATGGGATTTCTGTCCCTTCCTTTAAGGTCAAGTCTAAGAGGGGTCCTCACACTGCCATTTTCAGGACCAGTGGTAGGCTCTATAAGCTTTCCTTTCATAAGGATGTCTTTCCAGGGCCTGCAGTGACCCTCCCACAGGACCCTGATTAGAAGGTGGCTTAGATATGCTCCAAAACAAAGTGCTTAAATTGCCATCATTTCATCTTTTTTTGAGTTGACCCTGTACCCTCCAGCTTGGGCCTTGACAGCTAGTGCCCTAGTCCCCCCTTCATGGTACTCTCAACCAATCTACTACTTGCTAGGTTAATTAATGTGACTTCTGCAATAATGGATCCAGGAACGACGATGCTTATTTGAACAGCAAAACACTGAAAAATCTCAGGTTTGCAAGTCACATCATCACTTAGGACTTTACATGCCAGAGAGCAATGGCAGGGAGGACTCACCCTGCTGACCAAGTTCTGACCTACTTCCTCATTACACCTTCAGTCTTCAGAGCTATTTAGAGATCCTTAAAGCCAAAATAATGACTTCATAGAAAAGACCATCTGCTCTGCTGTGGGAACTAACTCAAGAATTCAAGACTAAAGAAGAAAAGAAAGGAGAAGCTTAGGGAAGTGGAGACTCCCAGGTTTCTCACCAGTATAGAAAAACAAATTTAAGAGAAACTTGACAAAAGATATCACCCTACTCCTACCCAAGGCCAATGCAACTTCCCATTCCCAGGAGAGTCTTACTCGTGCACGGTTTAAGCCACAGGGATCCTCCAGGCCTGGGTCACAGCTCTTCTGATCTGCACCCACATAGGCAATAAAAGCATCAACATCTGACAGCACTCTGAAGGTTGGAGGGGAAAGACAAGCTATATCCACGATTTTAAGCAAGGATAATTTCTTCCACAGGAGCTAACAGTCTATGATTATTTGGTCCTGAAGAGCAGTTTTTATGGTGAGAAGAGTTTAATCATATTGTCAGCTCCCATTTGAAGGTTTAAACTTCCCTTTTCACTCTCAAATGTTATTAGCAGCACTTTAAGAATTAAAAAAGGATACAAGCTTGAAAGTACAAAGAAAACAATTTCTTTACTATGTGGGCACAGGCGAATGTCTCTGTGTGGCTCCTACTTCATACGGCCCTTACTAGCTGTTCTCATTTCTCCAAATGTGCTGGTGCTACAACTCAGATACCATAGGAGCCTCACTCTATGCCCTCACAAGCCAGACTACCCATTTTCCTTCATTTCCTCTCCCCTCTACACCTCTGAACAGCAAAGTGATATTTTCAGAGATTAGATTACAAAAGACTGCTCTTAGGGAACTTCAGATATCACCAACAGTGCCATCACACCTCAATGTCCTCAACCCCTGTCCCCACCCTGGGCATAGCTCTTGAAATAGAATGGGTGCTCCAGTGCAATGAGAGTCAGGGTCAAGGGCTCTCCTCTACCTGCATATGTCTTCAGAAAGCCAGATGCTGGCCACTGGTGCCATCAGCTCCTCTAGGAACACCTTCTGACGCTCATAGTTCTTGAATTGGTTGCTAATGAGAACCAGGGCTTCCATGAGGGCACACTTTTCCATTTGTGTCAGAAGTAGCTCATTGGAGAGGAGTTGCTTCACATGGTTATAAAGCATGTCAAAATTAGGCTGCAGATCACAAAGGATAAAAGTGAGAGGTAGCGATGGTCTGATTTTCTTCCTTTCACTCAAGGAAGAAAGAAACAACCAAAGCAGATCCAGAAAGGTCAGGCCTATGAGGCTACCACATAGTAATTTTGTTATAATGTTCTTCTTTTGCCTGAATAAGCAAGGCAATTTAGGCAGAAGGTAGTTCTCTTTTTTTTTTGGCAAGTAGTCAGTATTGGAAGAAGGTAGTTCTTGTTTTGAGTATCTGAATAACCATACCTTCCCATACTACAATTGTGAAAATAATTTCTTTTTTCTACATCAAGTTTACAGTATCTTCACAGGCAAAGATCAGTTTGTTATATATACAGGAAACACTGCTCTGTATTTAAGGAAGAAATTTCTGGGTAATCTGTAATGTGGAGTGACATTAAATCTCTTATAGAAACCCCCCCAAAAGGGTTGGGTTATGCAGCTGGCTTCTCTCAAAATTAGGCACATCATCTGGCAGTAGTAATTAAGAACACCATATAATACAGTAAAAGAGATGTAGATTGACAGGGGTAATCTTAGTCATCTATACAGAAGAGAACTATTCATATTTTGAGGGAAGAATATATTTGCATTTCTAACTACAATTCTAAGTAGTGAGAGGAAGAACACACCAACTTAAAAATGTTTATTCCATGCAAAGTTACAGTTCCTAGTTTTTCCTTTATGTGACATAGAATGATAGCTGGATTTACAAAGAAATGTAACCACACTTAACAGGCCTCAGTGGCTACTCAGCCAGGCTGTAGTGACTTACCAGCACCAGCTGGGGGTAGTCACGACACATCTTGATGATAGAGGAACAAGCATGCCTCCTCACATTCCTCACTGCCCGGGTTCTGGGGGCCTGAAAAGCATGCAACAAACTCAGAGCCACTTTTAATATAATTTACAGATGCTGCATAGAATCATATAAATATCTCAGTCAGAGGCAAATTCACAATGAACTTCTACAACTGTAGGAGTGTAACGGAGTGACATTTATAGTCATTAAGAATCCACCTGTTTATTGTTTGTCCTAGTGCTTCTAGGGCAAAACACCATGTCATATAACAAACTACAGTCTTTACTAACCCCTCCCACTTATACAAAAATCTAGACTAAGTATTATGTATTCATACTTTTGCTCTCAAGAAGTTAGAATCTGTTGGTTTAATTAACAGTCTTACCTTACTTTCTTCAACAGTTTCAAAAGTGACAGATGAAAATAGCTAAGGGAAGGGGGGAAAAAAAGGTCACTCATGTGTTTCTTTATATTAGAGACGAAGTCTTGCTATGTTGCCCAGGCTGGACTTTAACTCCTGGGCTTAAGTGATCCTCCTGTCTCAGTCTTCCATGTAGATGGAACTACACAGGTTTGTGCCACTGTGACTGGCTTACTCATGTTTTTAAACAATAGTTGTCAGAAAATTTGCAACAAAATCCCAGAGTTGTAGTCTCAGTAATAATACAGTAACAAAACAGCTTTCAGTTGGTGTTGCAAAGCTTTAGATAATCATTTTCTCAGATACCTCTAGAAGCAGCTTGAAATTCACAATTTTATCATCAAAACACTTTACTATGTAAAAGATCATAGAATCCCAGAACCATCCATGCCACCACCCAAATGCTTAGCTACGCTAACACCTCTGTCTTCTCTACTTTTTATCAAAAGTTGAGTATTTATCCACCTTGATAACATTTCATAACTTCCCATTTATTCCTTAACCCAATGCAATCTGGCTGCTTCCTTGGCCACTAAGATGGAATTATACCCAGACGAGGGCCTACTCAAGAAACACACAGGACATTCTCCAACTCTTAGAGAATTTCTGTTGCAACAAATGAGTTCAATTGTCTGAGGTTGTACTGGCCTTGTGATATAACATATTCTTCATTTCTCTGACTCTTTTTCCTTCTTTGGGGGCTTCTCATCCTTTGCTCTCCTCCTCCAATGATGGTGACCCACATGTCTCCTAACTCTACATACATATTTTTCCCCTTAGAACTTCACTTCTAGTCTTAGGATTTCTGTGATGATGATGCTTTAATTTTATCTCATTACTTTCTGGGAGTCTAGATCTTCAACCTCAAATAGCCAATTTATTATGAGATGTCTACACCTAGATGTTTTACATATACTTCAACCATAGTATTCCAAAATACTCACCCCTTTCTCTTCCTTACTCCTGCTCTCCCTCCTAATCCAATATTCCCACTCAGGTAGTGGCTCTACTACTCACACAGTCACCTCAATTGCAAACCTGAAAACTATCCGTACTGTCCTTCCTCTCACAGATCCAATCCCAAAATGACAGCACACCCTAACACTCTCCTTTAGGTATTCTTTTCCATTTTCCAGTGTGCAAGTCTATTCATTGCACTGTCATATAGGTACAATATCTGTTTATGTACCTTTAAAAATTTGTTTTTAATTTTAAAATTTTTAATTATGGGTACATAATAGTTGTATATTTCTATAGCATACATATGATATTTCAATACAGCCAAACAATGTGAATTAATCAACTCAGGGAAACTGGGGTATCCAGCACCTCGGGCACTTAACTTTTCTTTGTGTTAGGAACATCCTGGGTTCTGGGGACCTGAAAAGTATGCAACAAACTCAGAGCCGCTTTTAATACAATTTACAGATGCTGCATAGAATTATGTAAATATCTCAGTCAGAGGCAAATTCACAATGAACTTTCACAACTGTAGGAGTGTAAAAGAGTGACATTTATAGTCACCAAGAATAACTCTTAGTTATTTTAAAGTATATCCTAACTTGTTGATTATAGTCACTTTGTTGTGCAACCAAATATTTTTCATTCTATCTATCTAACTGTATTTTTGTACCCATTAACCATGTCCACTCCTTTATATGCCTTTCTTCCCAGAGTGTTCCTAAAGTATGAAGTGCTAACATGGTGCCTGATCTATAATCAGTACTGAGTAAATATTTAATAAATGTCTGTTTATTAGTTTGCTTCACATAATTTGAAAAACAATTACAAAATATAATTAGTTTAGGCCAGGCACGGTGGCACATCCTGTAGTCCCAGCTACATGGAAGGCTGAGGGAGGAGGATTGCTTGAGCTTAGGAGTTTAATTCCAGCCTAGGCAACATAGTTAGACCCCTGCCCTGTCTCTTAAACAACAAAATTAGCTTAGAAGTGTCAAAACAAAATTTAAAGAGATGGACTTTACCTTAGAGAAGACCTGGGGCAGGAACTCTGGTGTGTAGGTAACAAATGGAAAGAGTGCTGAGACGTTAGTGAGGACACAAGACAGAATGAGGGGATCCTTGGTGTCAAAGTTTAGGACCATCTGCAACAATTCTATTCCATCATTAACAGGAATTTCCTGTAATACAGACATAAAGAAAACATTGACATGGCTGCCCCTACTCAGATATAACCACTTTTGCTAAATTTTATTTAAACTCTAATTCATAAATACATAATATGGTTGCCACACATGATTTTATATATTGTTTTTTAACCCTAAAATTTCTAAGTATTATCCCATGTTATTAAAACTTTTCATAAATGATGAAAAAGTGTGCCATATTAGGAATGCAGCATTTCCTACTACTAGAAATTGAGAATGTTTCTAGTTCTTCACTATTATAAATACATCTTTGCAAAAAAAAAAAATTTTTGTCTACATATTCAATTATTTCATTTGAATAAGAGACTTCTGAGGATGGCTAGAATTATTGGGTCAAAAAGTATAAACATTTTTCTTGCAAGAATAGGGTCTCTGTTAAAAAAAAATGTATGAACATTTTTCTAAGTCAAGTTAACTTGTTTTTCTTCTTTACATGTTCTATCAATTGGTTCTTTACCCAATGTGTCCTTCTTACCATGCTCTCAAGCAGCAATATTATTTCCCAAAACCTTTCCTTATTTATTAAGCAAAAAAAAGTTTACTTAAAATTGTATTTCTTTCCTATTTATTAGCCACTTTAGTTTCGCCTCTATACATTATCTGATTTTATCTTTTGTCTATTTCTCTACTGGGTTCTAGTGTTTTTATTATCAATTTATTTAAAAATTTTATCACAAAATATTCCAGACATATAAAAAGGTATAAATAACAATTTAGTAAACCCTGCATGCTCACTTTAGGAGTTACTGATAGAGTTGATGCTCTCTGTGCATAACACTCCTTTCAGTCCTAGAGGTGGCCACTATTCTAGTGGATAGGGGTTACATTTCATAGTTTTAATTTTCTTATAGTTTCATACATATTCCTTATTACACAGTATCGTATGTTTACTTTTGTAGTTTGCTGTTTTGGATCAACATTACATTTATGAGAATCATCCTTATTCATAGTATAGCCCTATTTCATTTTCACTGCTCTGTAAATACATTACAATCTGTTCATCTGCTTTTCCATCAGTTGATACTAAGTTTTTTTTCCCTTTGGCCTAATATGATTATTGGTGTCTCTGTACACATGCAAGGTTTCTTTGTAGTATAGACCTAAGAGTAGAATTGCTGGTTTGTAACACCAAGTGTCTTCAATAGATACTGCCAAATTATTCTTCAAAGTTGTGGTGCTAATTGTACTCTAAAGCAATGTCTAAGAGATATATACTTCTGTTGTATTAAGGATATCAATCCCATCTATATTTATTCCAAATATGATTCCAAGTTTGCCTTTTAAAGTTTGTTTTTCAAGTTTAAAAATAGGCTAGAGATGCCTATAATCCTGGCACTTTGGGAGGCGAGGCAGGAGGATTGACTGAGGCCAGAAGTTTGAGATCAGTCTGAGCAAGAGAGAGAGCTCGTCTCTACAAAAAATTAGAAAAATTAGCTGGGCGTGGTGGCATGTGCCTGTAGTCCCAGCTACTTGGGAGGCTGGGGCAGGAGGATCACCCGAGCCCAGGAGTTTGCCTGGGTGACAGAGCAATATCCTGTCTCAAAAAAAAAAAAAAGGGAGTTAAAGTTATTAATTTTTTTTATTTTTGGTGATTAGTTTCTTTTTTCCCCCAGCTTTGGACCTTTACTAAAACAGTTAATTTTCCCTAATGCTATTTATTACAAAATCCAATCCTTCTTGATTTCTTTGGGATGCTTACATGTGTTCCAAGTTGTTTCTGGGTTATCATGTCTCAACAACCTGGGTCTAATGCCAGTACTATACTGTTTTTTAAAAATACTGTAGGTTTTATATTTTACTATCTGGAGAGGTAGATCAATCCTCATCTTCTTCAAAATGTGCTGTTCTTTTCCTACAAAAACTATTCCCTACATCAATCCACTGCTAAAGTTGCTAAAGCAAGGCTCTAACCAATATTCTCTGATACATACCACTGGAAATACAAGCCCAACTAACGCCACTAGGGACTAGACAAGCAGCTTTTCAACCCTGTTAGCCAAAGAACCTCTTTCATGGAAGTGTAAACAAAAATGTGATAAAAGCTAAACTGCTATGATTGTCACTGGGATGGGAAACTGAGGACAAGGAATGCGTAGTTTGCAAACCAATGGAATAGGCAATGCTCTGCAAAGTCAGAAATTGATAATTACAAATGGTAATATAACAGGCTGAGATCCACTATGTGAACACCCCTGGGGACATAAAATTTGCTTCAGTAACAAGTATGTGAGTAACTTCATCATACATAATATTCACCTAACACACTCATCTCTCTTGATCAGAAATGCTTCATTCTGACCCACTTCATTTTGGTGAAGAAAAAAAGAATAGGTTTTAGAGTTAAGAGATTTACTTTAAGTCATTAACAAGGCCAAATACTACCACCCAGAATTTTCCTAAGGAAAAAAGAATTTAGTTCTGTTTGTTTTTCTCTCTGCCACCTGACTCCTACCAAATTTCTAAAACAATCTGTCACCTTATGCTTTGTTTCAAGTCCATATGTTTCCCCTATATACAGTCTAAACTTTTTTCAGAGGGTACATTTTGACCAACTAGTATTTGGTTATTTTGACCAAATACCATTTCCTATTCAAAGATATATTGTAAAATCCAGCCTACAACCAACTAGGCACCTTCCTCCCACAAATACTGCCAGTCCTTTTGTAAACCTTAAAGACAAAACTTGACAAACTGACCATTTCTTTCTATTGCCTTCAAGCAGGATCATATCCACATGTTTGGATCCATTCAAACTGATTAATTAAATGCCAGAAAAGGAAACAGCAGGGATGTTTCCCTTGATTTGAGAAGGGACTTTCTTGATTTGCCACACTTACACTATTAGATAAGAGCCATCTAAACCTGTAAAAGGGCTAACTTAGTAAAAAATGCAGAATCCAAGTAGGGTTTCTCACCTAGAGTTGGGGAAAAACTCAAAATGTTATCATTTCTTTTTTGTTGTTGTTGTTATAGCACAACTTATATACTTCAAATGGACAATTAGTATCATTTATAGTATCTTAAGATAACCTGCCCTTGAATGGACGCTTCCTGTCCATTACTTTGAGATCTACAAGAAATATCTAGAAAATTTACTATTTTGGAAAGTGAAGACTGCTTAAATCAAAGAGGGGAAAGGAGAAGGGCTTGTGGTTTTTTCTTTTTGATTAATTGCTATAACACTGTTTTTCAGGACGCTGAGGGAGTTTCATATTTTCTTTTTCTTTTTTGGGGGGAGACAGTCTTACTCTGTCACCTGGGCTAGAGTGCCATGGCATCATCATAACTCACTGCAACCTCAAACTCCTGGGCTTAAATCATCCTCCTGCCTCAGCCTCCTGAGTAGCTGGGACTACAGGTGCAAACCACCATGCCCAGCTAATTTTTCTAATTTTTTGTAGAGACGAGGGTCTCGCTCTTACTCAGGCTGGTCTCAAACTCCTGAGCTCAAGCAATCCTCCCACCTCAGTCTCCCAGAGTGCTAGGATTACAGGCATAAGCCACCTCACCCAGCCAGTTTCATATTTTCTTTAGACATCATTAGGCACTGAAGCCCTTGTAGGACAACTTTAATGCTGCATGAATGCTACCATTTTGCTAGCACTGATATGGTTCTTGGGTCCACAATTCCATTAGAACTATTGACTTCATTCGTATTAATTTTTGTTACAAATCATAGAAAGGGGGAGCTTCTGGGTATTTAGGTCCACATTCTATTTTAAGGCTATATATTTGGTTTTTATGAATTATCCAAGCCTGTGGTGGCTGCCATCTTGCATTGCTGTCACTCGAAGGCCAGCCCAGAATTCATTTCAAACTGAAGCGAATCAGTACAAAAGCAGATGTAGTTAATGACCCTAAGATCTAATTTGTTAATATGCCACTCATGACTAGCACTCTGGGAGGCCTAGGTGAGAGGATCGCTTGAGGTCAGGAGTTCAATACCAGCTTGAGCAAAAGTGAGACCCAGTCTCTACTAAAAATAGAAAAAATTAGCCGGGCATGGTGGCACGTGCCTATAGTCCCAGCTACTCGGGAGGCTGAGGCTGGAGTATCACTTGAGCCCAGGAGTTTGAGTTTGCTGTGAGCTATGATGAGGCCACGGCACTCTAGCCTAGGCAACAGAGTGAGACTGTCTCAAAAAAAAGCCTCTCATGAGAAAAAGCACTATATCCCACTGATCATCAAGGGATTTAGAGATTCTTTTCAAAATTAACCTAGAATACATCAAGACGTAATTATCATAAAATCAGCTGTGATCTAATTATTTTAATCTAATTAACATGGTTAATAGGACAGGTGCTGCTATTTAAGTAATTATAGCTATATGTAAGGTAATGTTCTAAGAGAAGGGCGATAAGTGATATGAAGTACAGAAAAATAAGACCTGTTTATTCAGTATTATTCAGGGGAGGGGACACTTAACAGCCAATACGAATATTCTGGTCCATCTGCCATAAACTGAAAAGGATGCTTAATGGCAAATATCTCTTAACACCTTAAGGACCGCTCACGAATTTTCTCCTGTTTCGCGCGTCATCTGTTAAGGACCACTCATAAGTTTTCTCGTTTTTCACGGTAGTTAGGTGATTTAAATAACGTGCAGTTTGCCCAAAAACGTGTGGTCCCTGGCATATGTCTTAGAGATTTCTATGCAGTATGAAAGGTGTTAAGATTATCCAATTCAAAGTTTGGTATCACTGTCCTCCTTGCAATAGTTATCCGGCCTGTCGCTCTGTGTGTTATCAGGCTTCTCTTATCATATCCTTAAAAATAGATGCTAAATGTTGTAGGGCTTAGAATAAGAGACCTGAGTTTTGGTCCCAGCTCTCCCATTTACTAGCTACTTGAAAATGAGTATGTTATATAACCCCCTCTAAAGCTTGGTTTCCTCTTACATAAGATGTCCATCCACAGATTTTCCTATCCCTCTACTAGTTAAAAAGAGATCAAAATCATTACGTAGTCAGCATAGGAAATAGTTACTTACCTCTCTATCTACTGTCCGAAACATTTGGTTGATCACACTTTCCAAGAAAAAGGTCATGGCTTCCCACTGCACAAATGAAGGGGAGAATATGGAGCAGAGGCTTCCTTCTCCAGTTCCAGTGGCCGGAGAACACGCTTTTAAAATACACAAACGCTTATCAGCATTGAAGGATCACAGAAGACACAATGGGGCCTTACAGACTACCTGGTAATTTCACAGTTGAAGGAACAGGGTAATCTAACCCCTCTCAGCTTGAGGAAAGAAAAGAACATGAGTGCTAAAAGCAGAGAGATAGGCTGGGGACACCTGGGCTATAGAGTCCCATGGGCATCAGCCTAATTCACAGCAACTTCAAACTCCTGGGCTCAAGCGATCCTCCTGCTTCAGCCTCCTGAGTAGCTGGGACTACAAGCATGTGCCACACACAATGCTTGGCTAATTTTTCTCTATTTTTAGTAGAGATAGGGTTTCACTCTTGCTCAGGCTGGTCTCAAACTCCTGAGCTCGTGATTTTCCAGCCGGCCTCAGCCTCCCAGAGTACTAGGATTACAGGTGTGAGCCACCACGCCCAGCCCATAAAAACTATTTAGAGTACCGAATGAGAAGATCCATGTAAACATCAAAGACAGTGGCTGGCCCATTAGAGACACTTGATAAATATTAGTTTCTTCCCTCCTCCCACTTTATAATCTGTCAATGAGAATCTAAATAATTAAGATATTTAAGACCATAAAGAATCTTTCCAATAAAGATATATCAGGCCAGGCGTGGTGGTTCACGCCTGTAATCCTAGCACTCTGGGAGGCCGAGGCAGCTGGATCGCTCAAGGTCAGGAGTTCAAAACCAGCCTGAGCAAGAGCAAGACCCTGTCTCTACTAAAAATAGAAAGAAATTAATTGACCAACTAAAAATACATATACAAAAAATTAGCCGGGCATGGTGGCGCATGCCTGTAGTCCCAGCTACTCGGGAGTCTGAGGCAGAAGGATTGCTTGAGCCCAGGAGTTTGAGGTTGCTGTGAGCTAGGCTGACGCCATGGCACTCTAGTTTGGGCAACAGAGTAAGACTCTGACTCAAAAAAAAGAAATATCAGATACAAAAGACTATTTTACATTCAATACTCTCAGGACAATCATAAGGGCTACATTTAGAGAACTTTGCCATCCTCCAACTTCACAAATATCACCAAAGCACATTACTCAAA
>CAUYPO010080001.1:0-17922 GCA_963574435.1 Cheirogaleus major | reverse complement strand
AGCCTAAATTAGAAATAATACTGGCCCCTAGAAAGTTGGAAATGCAATCAGACTAGTTGATGCATGTTTTTGGTCTTCAATCTTTTATACAGTCAACGTCTGATGTGAGGCATTTTTTTTAACTATTCAAAGTATTTCTCTATATGATGTTTTTCTTTGTCATTTTTATGTAGCCCTAAAATTGTAATCCATTAGCTGGGGAGCCAGCACTAGGAGTTTCTGTTATTCCTTTTCTGAACTAAAAAGCTTTGACTGACGGCCAAGCACCATAATCCTAGCCTGTAATCCTAGCACTCTGGGAGGCCCACGTTGGAGGATCCCTTGAGGTCAGGAGTTCGAGACCAGCCTGAGCAAGAGCAAGACCCTGTGTCTACTAAAATTAGAAAAATTAGCCAGGCGCGGTGGCGTGTACTTATAGGCCCAGCTACTGGGGTGGCTGAGGCAGGAGGAACAGTTGAGCCCAGGAGTTTGAGGTTGCTGTGAGCTATGATGACGGCACTTCACTCTGGCCCAGGGTGACAAGAGCAAGACTCTGTCTCAAAACAAAACAAACTTTGACTGAGTGCTTAAATGTCTCTCGCTTTACACATGTCCCAAACAGAAAAAAATGCTGGTTGGAAGGGAAATCATTACCAAAGTTCTTTATTTTTGAGACTGAGAATAGAAGAAAAACAAGATTTGGGGAAAGGAACTTTTCTGTAGAATTACTTCATAGTCAAGTCTTCAATTGTTCTTAGGAAACACAGTAAGAAAATAGTCATAATTAATCTGTAACTCAGTACAAATTAATGGATTATTTTTTAAAAATTATTACAGCATTAACTGTAACCACTCACAAACCTTTTGCATAAACGAGAATACCTGAGGGAAGATGTGTTCCTATGTCACTGGAAAACACTTGTGCTAAATACGGCTGCTCCACCTGAGCCTTCAAGCCTCACCACTAATAGAATCAGCAGACTCTGCATCATTCCCCATGTGACAAAACAAGAAGTAATACTGCCACCCGTGAGAAGCACTCATTCAAAAGAGCTGAATGGGAATCCAACCAAGCATCTAGTGCTAACTTCCATTTATAGAAAATACAGAGAAAAGAGCAAGTTAAATGGCATCTGAAGGAAGTACACAGGCCAACCCTGAACATGGGACCAGTCAACAGCTTCTGCAATGAGTTCATAGTAAAATGGTCAAGAGACTTAAGAGCTCTAACAAGCAAATATATTATGTGGACACTGTTTGCAACCTTATTTTGTTTGTTTGTTTTTAAGAGACAAGGTCTCGTTCTGTTGCCCAGGCTGGAATGCAGTGGCACAATCAGCTCACTTTGAACTTGAACACAGCAGCTTCGAACTCCTGGGCTCAAGTGATCCTCCTACCTCAGCCTCCCGAGTAGCTGATACTAAAGGTGCACGCTGCCATGCCAGGCTAAATTTTAAATTTTTTGTAGCGATAGGGTCTCGCTATGTCGCTCAAGCTGGTCTTGAGCTCCTGGCCTCAAGCTATCCTCCTGCCTTGGCCTCTCAAAGTGCTGGGATTAAAGGCATTGAGCCACTGCATGCCTGGCCCTACATCCTTATTTTGAATAAATTAACTGAAAAAAAGACATTTTAAAGATAATAAAGGAAATATGATTATGGTTTAGACATAAAATAATACTAGGAATTATTTTTAAGCTCTTTGTGGTGATAATATTATGGTTGTATAAGAAAATGCCTATTTTTCAGAGATTATATAGTAGCATGTAGGAATAAAATGACAGGCTATCTGGTATTTACTATGAAATCTTTAAAAAAAGAAAGAATTCAGGCAAATGTGTCAAAATCTTGATAATTATTAAATGCAATGCTCAGTATATGGAGGTCACAGCATTTCTCTACTTATGAGTATGTTTAAAAATTTTCAAAATTTCAAATTTTTAAAAACAGCTGAAAAAAATCTAACAGTTAAAAGGACTCTATAAACTCATATAATTAGAGAAATTTGTTACCACATGCAACTTTTAAAAAATATTTAACTTGCAACTCTCAGAGCCTACAGACTTCTTTAGCACATGCTGTGAAGTTGTAAAATGGTTCATGTCAGCCACCTGGACAAGTTACCTGACAGTCTTTCAGCGCATTCTGAACTGAGGCCTGATCTCCAACTTGCTGCTGCTGTTTTAGTTTCTTTTCCTGAGTTTCAAACCAAGTTTTCAGACATTGTACATTGTTTTCATATTCTGACCAAGATTCCAGTAAGCCTTCCAACAGCTGGATCTGAACAAACATAATGAAATGAAATTTTCAATTTTATTTTAAAAATCACATCATTGCCAGGCTAAGTACTCTAGCCACTATTTCCTCCAAATTAAGAATTCTTAAAATACAGTCTACTGTATGTACATATGATTTAAAAAGTGAATTTTATAACGTGTGAATCCATGAGTATTACTGGTAAGCAAGAAAGGACTAAAGACAACTTGAAGCAAGGGTAAAAGAAATTGAGAGGCATCTTTAAAAAACTGAAACAACATGAAATATACAGATTAGAGGGTGCATAAAAGAAAATCATTAACAGGGTTAAAGAACGTTGAGAGTGACTAACATTCAGTGGCATTGTTGGAGGCATTCTTGTGCTTAGTATAGCCACACTATTCGTGGACTAAGTTTTACTTACAGAGTGTGCCTGTTCTTGGGACTTTCGTGTGAATATGGACAGCAGCAGGCCACCTCGCTTACCTTCTCAGTTACTAGACCTTGCAAGATCTGCCAACTTTTATTCATTGCTCCAAGTTGCTCAGCAAAATCTGTCTTATCACTACGTTTACTTTCCACATCCTGACTGCTGATTTGTAGCACAGACTGGTTCACAAAATCGACTGTCAACTGTTTACAGTTAATGTCTATCTTAAAACCCTAAAAAGGAGAGGAGAAAATAAGAAAACAAAGTTATATATATATATATATACACAATAAATGTCTTATTATTTCACCAGGAATTGGAAAGTCTTAAGTAACATTAAGATTGATGTTATCAGTTCCACAGCTTAGTTCAAATGGCACAATTTGTGTGTATTTGCATGACCCATCATTTCCAGAAGTTGAGTATATATTTGTATGTGTTTATATAAACACAGATACACACACACACACACACACACACATATATATATGTAGGTAGAAGATGTAGAACTGGATAAATTATATAACCTCACTATAAAATATTCATAAATCATAGCATTTATTTTTATGATTTCTATGATTTTTTAAAAATAACACCAAATTATTCAAAATTATTCTTAGCACTGGACAACTTTTCTTATGCTTATAACTATGCATGCAGTTTTCTTGCCTTTGAATGCCCATCTGGTCATCGTGTAAGGAACACATATTTCAAGACCTGATTTCCATAATTTGAGTTTTTGAATTCTTTCAAATAAAATAGTCTAAAACATGAAAAGTTAAAAGCAAAAAGTAATGATTACCTTATATTTCTGAAGGTATTCATGAATTGCTTTGTAACCTATGGAATTCTTTATATTATCTTCATCCTTCTGAATAACACTTTCCATTAGAGAAATCCAACTCATGACTTCAGAAATGGCATGGCGGGAAGGCAGCTTATCCATTTGGAGCTGTCCAAGTCAGACACAGAACAATCCACAAGTGTTAAAATTCAAACTCAGGTTCTGCTAACTTAAGAATCCTGCATTAATTCTTATACATGTACCAAGAGAGATAACATTCTTGAATGGCATTTTGATATCTTAACCCTATTAGAAAGCCTGAAGTTGAACATCAGGCAAACACTGAACAGTAATAGTCATTTTATGCTCACTTGACATCCAATACTATAAACATTGTATAAACATTAATTAATTAATTAAAACACCAGCAAGGGGAAAATATTATTCTTATTTTATAGCTAGTTTTATGAGTTAAAAAAACTTAACTACAAAACATTCAACAGATGTATTTTATTAATTATCTTGTAAAATCTCTGTGTATTATGACTCAGGAATGTTAAAAGAAGAAAAGAAAAATATAACACTACAAGCTATCATTTTCTAGAGTTTTTGGCACTCTCATGTTTATTTCCAAGAGAATAGCCAATTTCCTAAGTCTTCAACTAAAATATACTTAAAATTCTGGATCTTACTTAATATATCACGCATTTATGCACATACTTATTAGAATGATCTGGAGGGACAAAAGCAATCATGTAAAATATTTATGAATCAACTTCTATGTGGTGCTGAAAGATGTAAAGTTGAACATGGGAAGGTTGCTGTCCTCTAGGAATGTACAGCAGCTAATTAGGAGACATAGGAATATACATTAAACATAGCTCTCATGCCTAACACACGGTGATGAATGTCAAGGAGAGATAAAAATAAAATGTACTGGGATTTCATGGTAGGCAGGCATATTTCCAGAGAAGAGGAGTGCTTACATCTATTGAATGCCAGTTGCTCTCTTGTATGTACGATGATAGATCTTTTGCATATATTGTGTTATAAATCTTTGTAACTACTTAATTTACGAGGGAGGTGTCATGGCCCACATTTTACCCATGAGAAAACAGATTTTAAAAGAGACCAAACATGCCAATATACAAACACACACGCACACACACACACTAAAAAAGCCTTAGGAAGAAATGCCACCTGAGTAGGGCTTTGGAAAATAGTACACTTTTAATATGTAATATGTAAAATGGAAAAGAGAAAAGGGCAGATGTCTGAGTCAATGCTGGTTTAAATTTGTGAGCAAGAGCAGATTAGTTTGCTTTTCCATTTCATAGAGCTTAAGTCCATTAGTACTCATTAAAACAACCCTTCTCTCTACCTGGTGGAGCTTCTCCTGCACGGCTGGAATATTGGTCAGCAGGTCAGTCCACTGGCTATCGATGTGGGACAGCTCAGAGCGCAGCGCGGCTGTGTCCACCTTCTTTAATCGAAGAAGCTGGTTTCCAGTGCTCAGAACAGATGATTTCAGGGAAGATTTGGCATCTACTTCTTTAGAAAACTCCTAAAAGAAGCAGTGACTTTCAAATTAGGGTTAAATAGCCAGACCTTTCATTAAAGGACCAACTTAGCGCATGGAATAATTTCCTTTACATTTTGAGAGGGGCATTATGCTAAGTACTGAAGAGGCAGATGAAAGAAGCACACCCTTGTCCTAGAATGAAAGCCAGCTATGCAGCCATCACTTGAAAACTACTTTAAAGGGACAATGTTGAGAAGTTGAGCCCTATTATTTTACATAATTGTTTGTGGTTTTTTTCAAGAGAATGTCTCACTCTGTTGCCCCAGCTACAGTGCAGTGGTGTCATCATAGCTCACAGCAACCTCAACTCCTGAGCGCAAGTGATCCTCCTGCCTAAACCTCCCCAGTAGCTGGGACTGCAGGCCTGTGCCACCACAGCCAGCTAATTTTTCTATTTTTTATAGAGTCGGGGTCTCGCTTTTGTTCAGGCTGGTCTCCAACTCCTGGCCTCAAACAATCCTCCCTCCTCTGCCTCCTGAAATGCTAGGATTACAGGCGTGAGCCACCATGCTCAGCCTTTATTTTGCATAATTATTGAACACACATGGTTAACATTGATAAATTCTCAATAATTTAGATTATTAAGCATATCTATTGACAACTGATTTCCTTTCTGCTGGTGTACGGGTCATGTCTGACCTGAAGGCCTGAAAACAATACAATCTTATCAATTTCCTTAGATCTTAAACTTACCAGGAAAGCATTTAGATGATCACGGACTGTTTCCAGCTCTTGTGGGACTGTCACAGATTGCTGAGTCCAAAATTCTAGCTTTTCTTTTGCAGACTGTAACCAGTTAATTAGATCCGCAGATTCACTTTGATATCTGTAAGTATATTAATGAGTCTATGAAGTAAACATCCAATCCCTACCTTCTGCTCACCCATGTTATTCACCAATGCCAACAGTTTTAGGAAAATGCACTAAGCTGACATTCTGAAATTCTCTTCTCTTAATATTTATTCCCTGATCAAGTCTGTCTCTCTGGGTTTCAGCTTGCTCATCTCTAAGTTGAAAATAAAAATGAATATCTTTCTCCTAGTCCTTCACATTGATGCTACTTAGAAAATATTAGATGATTGTTATAAAAACTTCTTTGAAATAAAGGTGGCATAGAAACAGAGTATTTCATTACATAAAAAAATCAACCTTCCACCTCCCTTGAATATTTCCCATTGTCTTTGAGAAGCTTCCCCTTCTCACTCCATGTTTTCTCTTCTTTCTTTCCATCAAGGGCTTTATTGTGATCACCCAGACATAGTCACTAAGCCAAGGTGAGGTGCATTATGCAGCTGCCTCCGTGCCCACTTTTAATCGTATTTTTATACAATTATACAAGAATTCAAATGGGGACTTTCTGTTTGTCTTTATTTTCCAAACTATGCAGTAAGTTCCTAGAGTGACCATATTGGTTTCAAGTGTAGTACCCACTAGACTTATTAATATACTGTAGCACTTATCTAAAATATGCAAAATAGTCATTGTGTTACCTGGTCCAGTGTTTCAATATTGTTTCCAATCTGTGAAGTTCCTTAGACACTTTGTTGGTGTTATTCAGCCAGTGTTCTCCAAGCTGATTCAGCTGGCTTTCCAGATCTGAGCAGCTAATGGATATCAGAAGTCGTTTGCCATCATCTAATACCTGATATAATTTGGGCTGGAATTCACTGAGGCTCGATTTTAAGTGCTAAAATGATTGAAAATATCAGGTTAAAAGTTTGTATTGTGCAATTTTTGTTTTTAAGAATTATTCTTTTTTCTGTTTCCCACAATGTTCCCATTGCTTGTTATTCAAACTTAAACTATTGGCACCCAAGTAACATTGACAAATTTAAGAAGTTTCTTCACTATATAAGCATAGACATTCTCCTTTTTTATTTTTTGGTATTGACTTTAGGTGCATTTAAAACTGTCAAACTATAATTATTTCAGGAATAGTTGTACACCAGCACAAACTACAGAAACTGCTTGGTGGAGCCTGAATTTTCAAAAAGAGCTCTTTCATTAAAAAAAAGAAAGACTTTTTAATGTTCTACTATAAATAATACAAACACAATCTATCTGCTTTCAACAATGTCAATAAATTGAAATAAAATTAAAGTACTTAATAAAATATTTGATCACAAGTTTGTTTAGATTCTGTTAAAACTATTGGTACGTTTCAAAAGGATATGTGGCAACTTGTAACACCAAGATGCCCTTCAGGTACCAACCTGGTAGAGTGTTATCCGGTCGACGAGCCTGTCCTCACTCTCCTCCACCAGACCCACACTCGGGATGCTGCTTTCCACCACCTCCAGCTGTCTGCGGAGCTCCTGGTGGTCCTCATCCAGATGGGACCATGTCTAGAAACACAACATTAGTCTGTGAGCTGAAAACGTCCTCATTAGGGAATGACATTTTTCCTTGTGTACAAAACATGTGCTTGACAGATTCTCTTTAAAGTTATGTCAGGGGTGTTTGTATTGGGGTTTGCTTTGGGAAGCAAAACATGGCTTTGAAACAAGTAATCAGATGGTGGTCCTTTAAAGCAGTGGTCCCCAATCTTTTTGGCAGGTTCGTTCAGGTTACAGTAGGGTTTCGGCTCCTATGAGAATCTAGTGCCACTGCTGATCTGACAGGGAGTGGAGCTTATGTGGCGATGCCAGCAATGGGGGAGCAGCTGTAAATATAGATGAAGCTCGATCACCCACCACTCACCCCCTGCTGTGTGGCCCAGTTCCTAACTGGCCACGGACTGGTACTGGTGTGTGGCCCAGGGGTTGGGGACCACAGCTTTAAAGCACTGTGAATGGGCTTTGGCACCTGCAACTAACTGGCTGTATGACCCTAGGTAAGTTACTAAGCTTCTCTGAACTTCATTTTCCACATGTTAAAATGGGGATATTAATAGCTATTTTCTCCATGACAATGATTAAATGGAATCATGCATGCAGTGTGTGGTATCTGGTATGCATGGTTTTGTTCTTTTTACCACAGTAAGGATTTAAGTCAAAGAGATGGACGTGTTTGCTTTTCACATAGCTTTTCATTACATTTGCAAATAAAACACAGACATTTATAAACATGACTATATAATCTCTATATTCTATCAAAGAAAAATACCATATCACTTATTCCTAAATTCAGATTTTTTATTTTATTTAAAACTGAGAAAAACTAGTGGCAGCTTGGTTAATGCTGAACGAATGGCTGACGTGACAATGAGTGTGACCGAAGGAGAGTGACTAAACGAATGAGAGAATGAAATTTCACAGTCTCCTTTTGTGACAGGCAGGACAGCAGATTAAGACCTGTAACCAAGGTAAATGCTACAAATGGCTTCGATAATATGAACCCAGATTTTCTGGTTTCAATCCAGCATTCTTAGTCTGATACTAAATGGATTCTTCATGTTCTGTTTCCAGAGCACAAGGCCTTGGATCCTGGTGGCAGCCCCCTGACTTCTGGACCCCAGTATAGGTCATAACCACAAAAGCAACTGCAATCAGGACAGAGCCAGGGATATATTTCTACATTTTTTTTTAATACTCTTAACTAGGCTATTGGACTGACTATCTCAACCCCAGATACCTTCATGCACAGTTGAAGTCAGTGTTCACATAGCTGGTTCACTACATGGCACAGATATTTCTGAATGTGAACAGGACATGCAAGGCGGGCAAGGCAGCACACAACCATAGGGAAGGCACAATCCTGAGCCCCAGAGCACAGCCAGTTCTGAGCTTATGCAAGGCAAACTGGATGAGTAAACACAACCTGTGTTAAAGGTCTACTTTGCAGCAGAGAGTCTGCAGTAGAGAAGATGCTACATCAGTGGTCTCACCTCCAGAACGTACTCCAGCTCCACGCCCCTCTTGTGAGCCTGTTTCAGTACGGCGGAAGCCTGAGCCATCAGTTCTGTATGGAATTGGGTTTCCTTTGGGACTGCAAAGCTGATGATCTTCCTGAAGAGTGTTTCAGTCAAGATCATGTGAGACTCCAGGCCCTGAAAGTATTCCTGTAATTTTTCAGGTAGAAAGAAGTCAGCAAGTCATCCATAGACTGCCTTAAGATCAAAACTGCTTCAACTGTGAAGCTGACAGAACTCGGTTATACATGAGCGATATCCCCGCTCACCTCCCCCTTAGCCCAGACACTGGTCGCGTCCTGCACAGACGGGGCTCTAGGCTTTTAACTGACCTCTTGTCTCCCCTACTCAAATGCATCCTACACACTGCCGTGCTGTGGACACACTGTCCCCAAAACAAAGCTCTTCACATGTGCCAGCTGCGGAAAAAACTCCCCTGCCCTCTTAATACCTCGTATGTGTGCAGTCTGGCCTCCTTCCTGTCCTGGCACGGTCTCCCACTAACTCCACTACACACTGGCCTCCCGTGTCCTCAGACACATCAGCTCCCACTCGCCCGTCGTTGGCCCCTGCTCTGACTGTTCTTCTCGAGATGTTCTCACTTGACATCTTCAATGACTTTTCCTCCTCTGGCTGGGTTTGAGCAATACTTCCTGAACTTCCAGAGGGTGTGTTGTGCTTAATGCTTGGCTGATTGGTATTAAATAGTTTTTATTTTCCTTGTACTATAGCTATAGGGAACAGAATTGTAGGCCTTGCACCAGCCTACAGATGTTTTTGAAATGTTACTTTCTTTGTGTAGACGCTGGAGGGTGGAGGTGGAACTTATCCCATTTCCTGTTCCTAGCTCCATGATGGATGTAAGAACTGGGAACTGATAATAACAGCTAACATTAATTGAGTTCTTACTATTTTCTGGGCATGCTATAAACACATTTTCTGACTCATTTCCTCCTTATAACCACTCTATAACTCTAGGCGATAGGTAGTTTTATTTCCCATTTTATAGAGGAGACCACTGAGCCACCCAACCTATGTAGCTTGTCCAAGGTCACACATGCTAGCAGTGGCGGAGATGGGGTTTGAACCTGGGCAGTGCGTTTCTATCTGTGCTCCCCACCAATACTGCAGAACTTTCCTGCAGAAAATGGTCTGGTCAGTAGAAGCCAGAATCGTCATTTTTAACTCACAATTATCGTATCATAGAATCTTCAAGTTGAAAGAGACCTTGGAGTTCAACTGCTCCAACAATCAATGAAAGCTGAGATTCCTTTAACAAGCCCATCTCCCCTGAAAGCCTTGGCTAGACTTCTCGTGGCTAGGAGGGCTGTCTGTTCAATGGCAGCCTGCTCACTTTAGAATTCTTCTTCTATTGTGCTTTATTTCTCTGTTATTTATACTCATTGATCCTAGCTTCCCCTCTGGAATAACTCAGAATGATCTTTTATTGCTATAGTCAACAATTTGAGAAAGACCAGCTGTGAACTTTAAAGCAACATTTTCAAAGCCAAGCGATAAGGCTTTAATAAATCATAAAGTTTTGGGAAAAAAGCTCTGGGAAAAAATACAGAGAAGTACAATTTCAAATAGAAAAAAAAAAATTCACCTTTGTAAGCCACCAGTAAGCTACACGATGGTAGAAGAGTTAACCTTCTATAACCCAATAGGATTTTTTCAGTTTCCTTACAGGAAATTCCCATAGAGTGGGAGGCTGAGTTTCTGGACTGCCAAACTGCTCCTTCCATAATCACTGCTAATAATTCAAGAGCTATTTCTGTGTGTGTGTGTGTGTGTGTGTGTGTGTGTGTATAACTGGTAAGGTTGGTTTTCTGCTTTAATTTACAAAATTATGGAAATATATCCCCTATAATTTCTCTGTGCTATTGAACACCAGTGGGTGTGACTACACATTAGTTGACCATTTTAAAGGATAATTTATACAAGGAAGAACACACAAAGAATTAAATATTAAGTATTACTAAATATATATATCTGGGCTTGAGAACATGCTTTCACAATTGTGTTTTCTTTCTCTCTCTCTCTTTTTTTTTTTTTACCTTATGTTTGTCAAGCAGTTGTTGGATTTCATTTTTGGAAGACACGATTATTTTCTGGTCTCCTGCCATCTTCTCCTGACCAGTTTCCAGCAGGTCAGCCAGATCCTGCAGGGCCCTTTCATACTGACTCCTAAGTGTGAGGTTCTGGTTCAGGCCACTGCGCCGGGAGCCAATGATCATCATCAGCTCATCGTACATGTCCTGAGGAAGAGAGACAGCGACACACACTCTCAATTCAAATTCTGACACCTCTCTAAAAGCATGTTAACCTGCCAGGACCATGGCCCGACCAAGAAAGCTCCTCTAGGGATGTGACCTATGGGAACCCTCTGCCTGTAGGTCATCTGCCTGTCGTTCTTAGGACACTTACCTTGAAAACTTCTTTCAAAGAAGATAAGCTTTGGATCTCTATTCCCATGCCTATATATTTTACATGATTGCAGCTTTACAATGTTTTGATATCTGGTAGTTCAAGGTCTCTCATTAATCTTGTTCAGTATTCTTATCTTTTACAATTTATTTCATTTTTAATTGACAAATAATAAAGTACAACAGAGAAAGTTAAAAAAAAAGGACTATATTCATAAGAATTTAAAGTACGGAGTCACTGGGGAAAAGGGTGAAATAAATATTTAGTAAGTATAATGTGAAAACAATTCAACGATTAGGAGAAAAGTAAAGTTACAGTCTTATCTCATGCCATATACCAAGATGCAATTTAGATTCATTGAAAAATCAAAATGTAAATAAAGGAAAAAGAAAAGTTAAAAATCTAAAAGGAAATAAAAGTGTGTCTGCAAAAAATAAAAAAGCTTAGTATTTTAAGATTCCAAAGGATATGCAAAGTGTTTCCTAGAAACGATATATGAGGAGGTAGTTTTGAAAACTATCTTCTCAGGATATCAATAGTTTATGATGAGATGTGGGGTTAAAATATTAAAAAATTACCCGTGTGGCTGAGAGAGATGTCATAGAAAATGCAATTCTAATTTTTATAATGTTCTCAATGTTTACATACTTTTAGAGTAATTGAATACAGTACTCTTAATATTTTTTTCTGCTAAATAACAATCAGATTTGAAAGTATGCCTCAAACAAAGAGCTAGAGAAATAGAGGAATTTGATGTGAGCAGAAAGCCTTTAAGTCTTAAGAAGGCAATGTTTTTGCCAAATGTGGCGGGGTAAATAACTATTTAAACTGGAAAGACATTTTAAGAGATGATGACACACCAAACACAAAATTTATTTGAGGCATATGGACCTGATTAACGTATGATATTAAGGCTAAGCAGGCCAAAATGGTTCAATCTGGAAAAGTTCAACTTTAAGGACTATTTACAGCTATGACGTTTGACTCTTACACCTGATACTAAAGTGCTGTTGGAAAAGTGTCTACCAAGGTACAAAGTGGGGGTGGTGGGCTTATGACATCATGAAGTATCAGATAAAAGTTACTGGACTCATGCTACTAATCCTCAGTAGTTCTGCAATAAGGCACAGAAACAAATTCCAATGTGTGTGTGTGTGAGAGACTGTAGATAGTTGTACACAATTTTTTTCTTAAAACGATGAAACTGTGTTGCCTATCAGATGCTAAATTTTGCTGGTCAAATATCTCAGTATCTTTCTGCCACTCCAAAATCAGATTCTTGTTAAGTGTCAGATCTAGGAAAGCAAATTAACCCAAAGTGTTATTCTCTATTCCTGAAGGATGCCAAGAAGCCTGTTTAAATTTTCTAGTTTAATTTTTGTTGTTGTTGTTCTAGAATTGAAACAATGTCTCTAATCCATTCAAACATGTATGGAAGATAAACCATAGTTTTTGAACATCTTAAAAAAATACTTTCTAAGAAGTATTACCTTGAGTGTTTGTTTTCTTAAATAGTTTTTGGGGAGATAATGTAATATAGGGTAGATATCCCCCTCTTAGGTAGGACTGACAATTATCATATTTTCTTTTCTTTTTTTTTTGAGACAGAGTCTCACTCTGTTGCCCTGGCTAGAGTGCCGTGGCGTCAGCCTCGCTCATAGCAACCTCAAACTCCTGGGCTCAGGCGATCCTTCTGCCTCAGCCTCCTGAGTAGCTGGGACTACAGGCATGCGCCACCATGCCCGGCTAATTTTTTTTTTTTTTCTATATTTTAGTTGGCCAATTAATTTCTTTCTATTTTTTAGTAGAGATGGGGTCTCATTCTTGCTCAGGCTGGTTTTGAACTCCTGAGCTCAAACGATCCGCCCACCTCGGCCTCCCAGAGTGCTAGGATTACAGGCGTGAGCCACCGCGCCCGGCCAGCACATGTTTATTGAGCACCTACCATGTATAAGTGCCAGATAATAAGACAGCGTCTGCCTGCAAGAGGTCGCATATTTCTAGGGGAGGCAGACACATGCAGTAACCTGTAGCATGTTGTGATAAGTGACTTGACTGGCCAGGGAGCAGCAAGCATGGAGTGGTAAGCAGATTTATATTAACTAGCAAAATACTCTTTGCTTCTGTTTTTTTTTTTTTTTAATCTCTTGCAGTTTGAGAATTTCTAGAATTTACCTGCCCTCTGTGGCTATTGTCTCTGGAATGTTTGTGTTTTGCAAACAGGCTCTTGTTGCAGCTCCTCCCTGAGCACCAGCCCTGTGCCTTCCTTGTGAGAAAGGCTGGGGCCACCTCTCCTTCTGGGTTGCCCTTAGTCCCATCACCACTGTGAATCAATTGGGTGTGGTGTGATTATCCTCGTTTGGCCGGCCAGGCTTACCAAGAGGTACAGGTGCTCCCATGGACAGGGCAGCCCTTCCTGGAGGAGTGTACAGCGAGCCATGCCCTTTCCCAAGTGTTGCTGCAGTGGTGGGAGCAGTACTGGGCATGGAGGCGCCTCCTTGATGCTTTGGGCATTAGCTTGACCATGTTACCTCCAGGGCTCCTTTCTAACTCTAGGACTATGATATGGTGCCTACCATGGCCTTGGAGCCAGTCAGAGCCTTGCGGTGGTGTTGGCCAGCACAGTAGTACCCTTCCATTCTTCCATCTTCCTTAAGTATTTCTTTGTCATATGCTATATTTGGAGGCTGATGCAGTGTGCAAAAAGGCCTAACAGGACTTCTTACTGCTGGATATGCTTAGTGGGATACAGTTTTTGTTTGAGTTTTAATCTTTTATTTTCCAAGACTTTTGGATCACTTTGATCAGGTCCCTTCAAATAGAAATTACTTATATCTCCTGGAAATGAGTTAAACATCTTCTGACTTCTGCTTTCTGCTATGTTAGTTGAGTTGACTCCGTTTGGTAATAATATTTAGGACACTTTTACATGCAGTTAATGAAAAGTTCTCTCTGTCCATAACCAGTGATCCCAGAGAAATGTTTATCAGCTCAAAGGTATCCTTTATGCTTTAAGCAAACAATTTATGGAAATGTGGATTTACCCCCCAAATAAAATAGTATATATTTGTATTTCTTAGCTTTAAATTGAATTCTTCACAGTGAAGGAATTTTGCAACAGAATTCATTCTCTAGGAATGTAAAATTTTACTTTTGTAAATACAGCTTTTTCAGGCAGCCTGATCTCTCACTATTGGTGGGAGTGACTGCTTGTCCTTGTCCCCCTACAACACAAACACATGCAGCCTCAGAGGCACAGATGCTACTGGCTCTGCCTTTGCAGTTTCCCAGGGCCTGTCGTCTGGGCCTGTTGGTACGGCATGCAGAACTAGGTGCTGTCATGGGCTGTCAGTCCTGGCACATCCTGGCAGGGCCTAGCTGGCCCAGCCTTTGCTCATGCAGTATTCATTTGCACGCCAGGAGCCGTCTGGACCATCTCTGTCTGTGCTGCCTCACTCAGCTCCATGTGCAGTTGTTTTCCTTTCATGCTTGTCTCCAGGCTATTTTTGTAAGCTTTTATGAAGTCCAAGTGCTTAGGCATAGGCAGTAAGCAGTAGGCAGTAGGCAGGAAAATCCAGAATGGCATGTAGATTGTTCTCTAATCTTAAAGGAGGTCATTTGGCTAAAAACCTCACTTGTACTGGGATATGGGAAAGGTGGGGAGGGCACTGACTTATTAGGAGTCTGCTTTGTAAATATACTTTATGGCATGATCTACTTTACTCCTTATAACAATCTTACAAAGTTAGGTATATGGTGCCTACTAACAACAGGTTGGGAAACATGAGGCTCAGTGAGGTTAGATGACTTGCCCGAGATCTCTCAGCTGGTAAGTGGCAGAGCTAAATCAGATTAAGGAAATCAAAATGTGTAGTGTTAAGAGCATGGACTCTGGAACCAGACCATGCTGTCTACACCAGTTACTAGAGTGTGTAACCTTGGGGATATTCCTCAACCTCCCTGGAACTCAGCTTCCTCATCTGTGCATTGAACGGCATAGCAGTCCTACTTACCTTGTATGGTTGGAAGCATTTACTATCTTGCCAGGCACATGGTATCTTGCAGTGAGCACCCCAGGTGTCAGCAGTGCCATATTGACCAGTGCTTAGGAAACTTGGAGTGGAATACCGAGGCTTTCGGCTTTCTCTCATTCAGGGAAGAGCCCATGGGTCCAGGCTATCTGGTGCATCAGAAGCAGGTTTCTTTGCAGTGTTTACATGGGTAAGAGTGAACAGTGCCAGCCCCAAGGGTTGGCACTCTCCTGTCTCATGGCCTTTTCCCCGCTAGTCAGTCACATCCAGGGCTGACTCCTCTCCCCTGCTCCCTTCCTCTATCTGCCTTTCTCATCAATATAGAAGTGCCCACAAATGCCTGCTCTTTGTCTTGTTAGCCCCTGATGCTTTACATTATTTTTTAAGCTATTCTTTGAACTTCCTGAAGTAACTTATTAATTAATTTTTTGTCTATTGGGCCTTTCCTCCAGATGTTGCACTGTACTGGGTATTAGGGCAGGGACAGGTTCATAGATGTGTATGACCTTGTCTCTGCTCATGACAAACCCGTCTGCTTCAAAACATCCAATACTAATACACATATCAATTAGGGGGAAGAAAAGTGATGAAATACCAAAGTGGCATGGACAGTGTGATTTAGGTGTTTGGGAAAAGCAAGGAGGGTAACTGTCACCTTTGGCCAAGTGCTAGTTTAGGTGCTCTACATGCATTGTAAGCCCTGCAGGTTATGTGATACTGTGTCAGCCCTGCCTTACATGTGAGGCTGCAAAGACAGAAGCATCTTGTCCAGGGGCACTCAGCGCACAAGTGGGAGGAGCTGGGGCTTGAACCCTAGTCCACACTGGCTTCCGTGGGCCTACCAGGAGATATGACTTGAACTGTGTCTCAGGTCATTGGTAGGATTGTCTGGGTGAGATGAGGCGCGCTGGGGTGAGCAAGGGCTCAGAGCTGAGAGTGAGCGGGATACATTCAGGGGCAGCGAGGAGGCCAACCTGGCTGGGCTGGAGTAGAGCTCAGTGTTTATGAACAGCTGTGCCAGGTTCTGTCGGGTGATGGGAGATGAGTAAGATGTATTCCTTGCCCTCTGGAATCTTGCCGTAGCTGGGGAGACAGACACACAAATAGATGATTTCAGTGCTGCGTGGCAAGAACTGTGATGAGGGTAAGTATAGGGTGCTGTGGGAGCAGAAGAGAGGGAACCAGGAAATGTTCCCAGAGCCTTCGAATGGTGGCAGGCTTAGCAGTTGAAGGCAAGGAGCGTTTCCTCAAAGGCAGAGAATAGAATGAACGAAGGCATGGCCTTGTGGGCTTTTCTTGTTAAAAACCAGTTTATGGTACAGAGTGGAGTCTACAGGCAACAGGGAGTCCGGCAGGGGTATTTGAACACGGCACCAGCGTGGAAGTAGTGTTATCTTAGGTCAGTTAATCTGGTGGAGGCAGGAGAGGTGAGGGTCAGCAAGATCAGCTGTGGGAGGAGTCCACAAAATTTTCTGTAAAGAGCTAAAAAGTAAAGGTTTTAGGTTCTGTGAGCTAGATGGTCTCTCTGATGCAGCTATTCAACTCTGCTGTTGTAGTGTGAAAGCAGCCACAGATAACACAGCAACGGATGGGTGTGGCTGTGTTCCAGTAAAGCTTGTAATTTATGGCCCCCAAATTTGAATTTCATGTAATTTTTACATGTCACAGAATAGTCTTACTCTGATTTCTTTTTTTCCCCCAGTGATTTTAAAATGTAAAAATGACTTTTTGCTTGCAGGTTGGATTTGGCCCATGGGTCGTGGTTTGCCCACCCCTGAGTAATGGGTGCTAATTCAGGTGTGACATGACAAGGAACTGGAACAGAGTGTTGGCAATGGAGATAGAGAGCAAGGGACTTGATGCCAGAGACATTTTGGAAAGAGGACACTGATTAGATAGAAGAGATAAAGAGAAGGAAGAGCCCCAGATAATGCTAAAGTTTCAGGTTAGGTGCCTTCCCAGCCCCATTTGTTTTCCACTTGCCAAGAATATGACTTGATTCTGGAGAAAAACCCAGGGATAGTTGACGCCTTAGGTGCTCCCTGACTTCTGTCAGCATTGTTAATTGTTCTGAGTGTGTCCCTTGAGAGTGTCACTGCGCCAGTTACATTTGCTGCCTTGTTTCCCAGGTGCATTGGACGGAGGTGGCTCCCACTGTCACTGGGACAGCATGCCCACTGTTTGCTGGCTACAGGTGCAGTTTCTTTTTTGGTTAACTTTATTTTGATAGAATTTCAATTTTACGGAGAAGTTGCAGGAGCAGTTCTAGGAGAGCTCCCCCACACCTGGTATCTAGATTTATTAAGTAGATTTTATTATTTACATTTCGAGCCATTCTCCTCCTTGCATTTTTTTCTGACCAAATTGAAAGCCAAAGACATTGTGCCCCTTTACCCTAAATAATTCAATGTGGATTTATCAAGAATAAGGATGTTCGGCCGGGCGCGGTGGCTCACGCCTGTAATCCTAGCACTCTGGGAGGCCGAGGTGGGCGGATCATTTGAGCTCAGGAGTTCAAAACCAGCCTGAGCAAGAGCGAGACCCCATCTCTACTAAAAATAGAAAGAAATTAATTGGCCTACTAAAA
>CAUYPO010079999.1:0-52411 GCA_963574435.1 Cheirogaleus major | reverse complement strand
ACCTCTAACCCTTCTTAGGGAGAGGCAAAGTTATACAATGTATCCAAAGTGTAAAAAAAAAAAATCTTTTGTTGGATGGAGGGCAGGCGGGAGGGGGGAGGAAGTGTAGAGTTACATAATGTGTGCCGTGCACGCCACCTGAGGATTGGACTCACTTGAAGCTCTGGCATGTGGGGGGGGGAGGAGGGGTGGTAGGGACAATGTATGTAACCCTAACAATATTTGTACCCCCATTATATGATGAAATAAATAAAAAAAAAGAAAACACAATCCCTAACTTTGTCATCTAAATAATATCCCAACTCTAAATTCCACTTATTGCTTATTCTAATAAAAATAACGCATTTGCTATGTTGAAGTCTTCCTGTTCTCTTATATGTGCTTTCATTATCAATCAACAATAATGTCATTGTTTTATTTAGCCAGCTCACAATCCATTCCCACTCACATGCTTCAGTGTGCTGAGAATAACCAACCTGCCAATTGACTGTATGGAAAGAGCTAGAATAACATCAGACTCTATTGGCTGCAGAGCACACTTAATGCAGCAAAGCCTGAGGAAGAAAGAACACCCTTCAGAGTTTGCCCATCATTGGTTGCCAAGCCTCACTGAAAGTATATTGTCTACTGAGAATGCTAAGAACAAGGCATACCTGGAGAATGGAATGTGGTTTGATTATGGGTGAGGAGTTAGTAAGGTAGGTTAATACATTAGTAAATTTACTACATAAGAAAGCAGATATATTAAAGTATATAATCATGGCGTTCAATTTGAATTTCCATCCACAATAAACAGGTTTTTAAATTATAAGCTTTTTAAAAAAATCCTTCACTGTTATCTGTTAGTTGAAAATGCAAAATCGAGTGATTGATTTTTTTACAACTGTATGTTATTTACTTGTGTTTTCTTTTTCTTTTTTTTTAAAGAAAATTTTAAGTGTATAATACAGTACTTTACCTACAGGTACAATACCATAGAGAAAATCTCTAGAATTTATTTATCCTACATATTTTTATACCCATTTATTAGCAACTCCTATTTCTCCCTCCTCCCAGCCTTTTCTGTTTCTAAGAGTTTGACTATTTTATGTACTTCATATAAGTGGAATCATGCAGTATTTGTCCTTTTGTGAGTAGCTTATTTCACTTAGCATAATGCCCTCCAGGCTCATCAATGTTATTGCAAATGGCAGATTTCCTCCTTTTTAAAGGCTAAATCATATCCATTGTAGGTATATGCTACATTTTATTATCCATTTATCTGTCAATGGACACTTGGTTTGTTTCCATATTTTAGCTACTGTGAATAAGGCTGCCATGAACATCAGAGAGAATGTATCTCTTTGAGATCCTGATTTCTTTTCTTTTAGAGATATACACCCCTTCCTGAGAAAATAGTCAACAGACTGGGTATAGAGGGAATTTAGCTAGAAATGAAGATAGCTAGCTAGCTTCTGAGACAATGTCATTCACAGAACACAGTTTCTTCCTGACTATCTTTTGTGCCCTCACTCTCATTCTGTCAGAGAACCAGCCACCATAGCATGATAAAGCCCAGTGCACATGGAGGTGTCCCAGCTGACAAGCCAGCTAAGGTTTCAAGTGACAGCTGGTGTCAAACCCAGCCCCACAGCCTCAGTTTCCCTATTGCCACCTTTCTTTCACATCTTCCACCGAAGATCCAAACGTGGGGCAGATGAGCTGTCCTTGCTGCTCCCTGTTCAAATCCTCACCTGCAGAAACTATGACAGACCAATAAATGTTATTATCATTATAAACTCAAAATGTTGTGACCATAGGTTATACAAAATAAGATAACTAATACAACTTCTTTTATTTTCTTAAGTGGTAGAACTTTTAAATGGACACTCCCCTTCCAACGCCATTATTACTTAATAAATGTTGACTGACTTGAATTAAAGAAAATTTTATATCACAGGCATAGACCAGAGTGTACACCACCCATCATTATCAGATCAAAATCTTGGATGATGATTATTATAATGAAGATAGCAACAGTTCTAATAGTGGGCCAGGAAGTGTGGAAGAAAATAAACATAGGTACGACACAAGGTGACAGCTAAAAAATAACGTAAATATTTTATATGTCTTGTTAAACGTCAGTGAAAACATATTTCTATAAAAATCAGGTTATTATTTTATTAAATTGCTATTGATGCGAAATAGTGCATTCAATATAATGCTTAATTTCCTCTGTTTACTTGCCATCCTCAGTGAGCCTCAGCCAGGACCAATCTAACAACCAGGAATGACAGGTAACCTAAGGTGCCACCAGAGGATCTACATTCCAGCAAAGAAGGCACAAGACTAGGCCCATGTCCATGGGATGAACTAGTCTTATCACCTTCCCCAGAAGTGGCTGGTCGGAGAGAGTGATGAAACGGCGTGGCAGGGGCACAGTTGGAGTGCCAGCTCAGAGCTGATGTGCCCAAGGACAGGTGCTATTTTCCCAGGACTTAGCATAAACTTCGAGTCAAAGGCCTTTATACACATTGGCACATCCTGGGAAGGATACGTGGGGTGAGGAATCAAGGGTAAGGCTAAAAAAAAAAATAAAAAAAAACCTAGCAAATTTCTTACTGTTTTGTTTTTGTTTTTGCTTTTTTTTTTCTTTTTTGAATTTGTACTTTCTGTCCTCATACCACTGACTCTGGCAGGTTTACAAGTCCTGATCTCCAAAAGAGGACACTTCCAACAGGTGACACAGCAAGTTGCCAATGTCCCCAGTTCTTTTGGCCAGGAAGAGAAGTATATTAGTTTCCTAAGGCAGCCATAATGAATTACCACAAACTGGGTAGTTCTAAACAATGGAAATTTAGTCTCCAACAGTTCTGGATTCCAGAAGTCTGAAATAAATGTAACTGGCCGTACCGTGCTCCCTCTGAAGCCTCTAAGGAAGAATCTCTCCTTTTCCCTTCCCAGCTTATGATGACTCCATGTGATCCTTGGTTACAATTGCATCCCTCCAATTTCTGCCTCCATTTCCAATGGCCTTCATCCTTGCACGTGTCTCTGTGTTAGCCTTTTCTTATAAGGACACCCATTATTGGATTTAGGGTCCACCTTGATCCAGTGTGACCTTATCTTAACGTCCTTACTTATGTCTGCCATAGACCCTATTTCCAAATAAGGTCACTTTCTGAGGCTCCGGGTAGACAAGAATTTTAGGGGTGTGATGGATAGTTTCATGTGTCAGTTTGACTGGCCATGGGGTACCCAGATTAAACATTATTTCTAGAGGGGTGTGTAAGAATGTCGCCTGTCCTCAGATGGGTTTACACCATCAGCTCTCCTGGTTCTCAGTCCTTCGGACTCAGATCAAATGACACCACCAGCTTTCCTGGGTCTCCAGCTTGCAGATGGGAGATTGTGGAACATTTCCATCTCCATACTCATAAAAGCCAATAACTCATAATAAATCATACATTATATATATATATATATATATATATATATATATATATATATATCTCCTATTGCTTCTGTTTTTCCGTAGAACCCTGAATAATACGGGGAGGGAGGCTCTACTCAGACCCACTACAAAGAGAAAGAGCCATGGTCCTATTGGTGGTAATTGATTTTGTCCATTAGAAGAGTTAGAGAATGTGTTATATGGTGGTGGTAGGGAGAAGCACAATGAAATTTAAGAAATCCCTAAATATATAAGCTATAAATTTATTAATATATTATCAATATTGATATTTTCCCAGATATATTTAAATCTGTGTCTTTTTTTCTATTCATGTATAATTTACTTACACTAAAATTCATTTGTGGGTATAGGTCTATGAGTTTTGAAAAATTCACTGGAAAATTTTGTTTGCTCAAAGGAAAATATAACTTCCAGGATTATATAAAAGAAGCATGACTTTGTACTTCTAAATCATCTTGGTAACCCATATGGTGTTTACTATGATGGCACATAATATTTCAAGGCAGGAAGCTCATATTTCATATTGGCAAAGGCTGCAAAACCATTCCCCAAATCGCAGAGAACTGGTGTTAAAAACTGCATCCACACGGGGGGTCAGGCTTCCCAATAATATTTCTACCAAGATAAAGGATAGGATCACAAGTCCTTTCTCATACATTAACACAACTACGAATTTGGATGCCATAAATACACTCCCCTTTGCTCACAAATAGTTGTGTTGTCACCAAGTTGCCTGACCCCATTCAAGGAAACCTATCTTCAAAATAACGTGAATATGCTCTGTCACTGGTCATATTTTAGTGATGTGCTCATAGGCTGCACAGGAATTGCTTCCCAATTTTGCCTTTAAATAAACCCTTCCAGGGCAAAGGTTTGGAACCAATTCCCCTTCAAGATAGTCTTGTGAGGAGTTACTCTTACAAACAATCTAATATGACTCTGCAGCAGTGTTACCTGCCCCATGGTTATACACAAGGACAGGATGTGACTCAGGTTTGAAGAGTGAGGTTTCTTTAAAACTAATTTGTATAAAACAATGTGAGGAAAGTTAGGGATTACTAGAGAATGCATAGGCTGGGTTTTGCTCTTCTTGTGCTGAAAAATCCAGAATTTTATTTTTCAAGTCTAAAAGAGAAAGAAATTTCTTTCTCTAAAAGAGAAAGAAAAAGCAAATACAAGGTTAAGTTTCAAAGTCCTGCTCAGCAAAAAGTTGAAAATCTACTGCCTATGTGCCAATGAATGGACTTCCTACTCCTAATACTCAAGGCTACACACAAATTCCTTCTTACTTTCACTCAACAAATAAAGGTAGGGACTTTATTATATTCAGGGACTTTTCAAGATGCCAGGACCACAAACACAAGTATGTGGAGAATTTTGTTAAAAATCTTAAATATAAAAAATTAAATTAGTATTATTAAATGTTACAGTGCAGGACTTTTCTGAATGCATCAAGGAACACTTTGCCAAAAGAAAAGAAAATAGAGCTTCTGTACTTGATATTAACCAAAAGGCCAAAAAGTGATAGAAAATAGAACTTATGAAAGAAGTTTAGGCAACCAAAAATAGTAGAAGAAAGGATGAGTTTAGGGAGAGCATTGTACATAGAGAAATTATTTTAAAAAGGACACCAAAAGTTGTGACCTAATGCACAATCTGACAGGAAAATGATGTACAGAACATCATAATTTATGGTAAAATTTTAGAAATATTACAGTCAAGCCCACTATCACTACTTTTTTCCAACATTGCACTGGAATTCCCTTTCAGAGCAATAAGACTAAATAATAATAATAAACAAAATGTACAAGATTTTCAAAAAGGAAGACACCAACCAGTGCTTATGTGTTAACAATGCAATTGTTACTTAAATGTCTACTTAGAAAGTCCAAAGGAAAAATCCACAACCATTAGAACTAATTAAAGAATTTAGCCAATTTGCTGTTTTATGCTGCTAACATGTGACTCATGGTTGTTGGTAATATTCCCTCTTCTAATTCTAATCCTTTCCCAATTCACTATTTTCCCTCTTCACCATACAATCTGCTAGCTAAAGCTCAATTTTCCAATATAGATTTCATTTTGGATATCACCATCACTGCCACTTTCCATATGTCGGGAAAACATCTGTAGGATTTATGAACCCATTTTGCTCTTCTTTAAAGGTAAAATCATCATGCCTCCACTTGTAAAGATGTGAGTGTCATTTGCGCCACCTTCTCAGCAGTTTCTACCTTGTCTTTTGTACCAGATCAAAGTTCCTAATAGTGTCCCCACTAGTGACCATTCCGCAAATTCTGCATTTCACAGATGGGAAGGAAACACCCTGGGTCAAGATTCAACTTGACAGAACTGAGACAGGTCTCCATACCTCTTTGGTCAATACTGTGTCACTCCCAGGAGGAATTCTAATCACGAGGTTTATCAGAATGTTCAAATCAGGTGAATGAAAGGTGGGACTAAAGAATAATCCATATGGGAATGTTCTAAATAAATAAAACACAGCCTCAGTCTCCCTCATCCAGCCACGTCCTGCCTTATTTCAGGAGTCCCAAACTCCCTGGCTCTTTCTTTAGGGTCAGTGTCCAACAACATAGACAACATAATTTGATTTGTGTACAATATACTCTCATACATATTGTATTAGTTTGGCAGGGCTGCCATAACGAAGTACCACTTACTGTGTGGTTTAAACAACAGACATTTATTTTCTCGCGATTCTGGAGGGTAGAAGTCTGAGACAAGGGTTGGTTTCTTCTGCGGCCTCTCTCCCTGGCTTGTGGATGGCTGTCTTTTTCGTGTGTCTTCACATGGCCTTTCCTCTGTGTGTGGCTGTGTCCTAACCTGCTCTTCTTATAAGAACACCAGTAATATTGGAGCAGGGCCCCACTTTAGTGAGCTCATTTTAACTGTAGTTGCCACTTTCTTATCTCCAAAAACAGTCACATTCAGAGGTACTGGGAGTTAAGATTTCAATGTATGAATTTGGAGAGGTGGACCAAATTCAGTTCATAACACACACCAAACAAGCATCCCCCAAAAGTTGTGCACTGTGCATGAATTTGTCATATGTTGTCATCATATTGACGGATTCCTACATAGGCTGCTGCTACATGCTTCACTTTCCAGTCTGCTGAGTGTGTCAGGTATATTTCACTTGTGATTTCTGAAAAAGAACTAACAGTGATTATGTATCTTACTAACCCAAACCTATGGCCAAAATACGATTAGTACATTATAAATATTTTGCATTCTCCAAGGACCATTCACGACTGTCCATCCAGATTAGTTAAAATGGATATATCTTCAAGTTTCACAGTTTGATACTTTGGAGACATTTTAGTTCAGATGAATCACTGCAGAATTTATTATTTACTTATCCTGACAGGAAATACAAGCTCTCTGGATCAGAAAGCAAATCAATCCTAGTGTTTGTTCCCCATTCCTCAATTCCCCCAGGGGCAAGGCAATGATTGCCTGATATCACCTGCACATGCAGGAGCAGAGAAGAACCTCAAAGTTATGAACGTTAGACCATATGTAGGGAGGCTGTCTCATCTGTCCCTGTTCTGATCTTCTTATTCAAGGTGCGGGGAGGATAGACAAAAGAGATAGAGACAGAGAAAATTTAGCTTTGGAATATAAACAAATCATCTCTAGGGAGAGGAGAAGGTCTCTAATTTGCACTATAAACAAGTAGCTCCAGGGTACTTAAGAAAGGGGTTTGTTATGCTAAAAAGTAAGCAAATAGCCCCGGGGCAACACATAATTCCTAACTTCCAAGGCCTGTTTGCTATTCAACCGGTCTTTAACCTGAGTTGCCAGTAACGTATTTAGAAAGCCCTGATTGTGCAGAAACATGTGGAGGAGATTCACGGAGAATTGTTTCCCAGCAAAAACACCTCTTTCTATTACCTGCGGCTGTGGGCAACGATTGGAAACATTGTAAGGTATTGAGGAACATCACCTTCTTGAGCCCAAGGGATGGTCCCAGCTCCTTTGCCACCTCTTCCACTTTGCCCACAATTAGCCAGGGTAGCTTTTGCTGTTGCTTGACAGAGGAAGAGTTTTCAGCTCTAATCTGCTACACCACAAGGAGCAGACCTAACATGGCCACTCTGTTGGCATGAACTCCTAGCACACTTTTGAGGAGTCCATCAAGCTGAGTTTGCTTTTACTGGAGATTCCTGGATCTGACACTTCTTGCTGCTCCTACTTGCCTCTGTAGCGATCTCACCCATACTACTGTCATCTTTGTCCTGGTCTGGTATAAGAGCATCCTCCTGCCACTCCTGCCTCCCTGTGACCCCTCTTTTCCATACAGCAAACAGAACTCTCCATTGAGGCTCTAAGTTGGTGACGTCATGCCCCTGGTCAAAACTCACCAAAGGCTTCCATCCACATTTACAATACAAAGGCCCTCTGTGACAAGAACATTCTATGTTGTCTGGTCCCTGACTGCCACATTGACTTTCTTCCACTCTTTAAATTTGCTAAGAATGATGTTACTTAGGCTCTGTTACTTAGTTGCTGTCCCTCTGCCTAGAAGACATGTATCCTAGATAATCATAAAGCTTTCTCTCTCACTTTAGTCAAATCCATATTCAAATGCCATCTACTTAGAGAGCTGTCCATCAAAAATAACACTCTTTTAAATCTCTGGCACCATTTCCTTCTTTATTTTTTCTCAGGGACATTGCCACTTACAAATTGATGCTACAATATGGAAACGTAGGTTCCTGTATTACTGTCTTTCTCCTCCAGAGTGTCAGTTCCACAGGGCAGTGATGCCTCTGTGTGCTCAGTACCTAGAATCTGGCCTGCCACTGAATGAGGACTTACTTAGCAAGTGAATGAGTGAATGACGAATTAGCAGGCCAAGGGAGTGAAATTGTGACTGACTAAAGGAGAATTAGGCCCTCAAATACCATTATAAATAATCAATACGTGGTAGCTGTTTGAGGGCGAGTTGTGTCCCCACTCAAATTCATAAGTTGAATAACCCTTATGACTCTATTGGAGATAGACGCTTTATTAAAATCAAGATGTAGATATTTATAATTTACAAAAGAATGAAATAACAACATCCATCTACCTACCAGTCAGCTGAGGAACTGGGACCTGACAAAGGCTGGCGAATCTCTCTGGGTAAAATTAAATGAAAATAAAGCAGTTAGTGTGGGCCCCAATCCAACATTATGGGTGCCCTTATAGGAAGAGTTAGATTGGAAGCACAAAGAGACATCAGGGATGCACACATAGATGTAAGACCATGAAAGGACACAGTGAGAAGACAGCTGTCTGCAGGCCAAAGAGAGAAGCCTCTTTAGTTTAGGGAGAAACTAAACCTGCCAACAACACCTTGGTCTTGGACTTCCAGTCTCCAGAATCATGAGAAGCAAATTTCTGTTGTTTAAGCATCCAGTCTGTGGTATTTTGTCATGGCAGCCCTAGAAAATAACACAGTAGCTACATTCTATTAACCAGGAATTGGCAGTAGTAGAGAACCTAATTTAGAAATGCGAGGTGAATACAGTAAAAACAGGGGAAAGAGGTACTTTTCGGTGTCATAGGCATATTGACCTGAAATCTAAAATCTAGGCTAAAAAACTTTTTTAATAAATTAGAGAAATCAAAGTTCTGATAAAATTTTATCAGGAGATACATGTAATAAAAGTTTCCAAGTAACATGGAATATGAATTATCAATTGTTAATTTTTCACTGGGAAGTAGAACAGATTTTGGCTTTAATTAAAGTGAACTGAATTAAATAACCACAAGCTGGTTGACTATTCTGATTTAGAGCAATAGCTACTGTGAATTTATCTATTAAAGCAGAAATTTAAGTTTTTCCCCAAGACTTTAGTCTACCGAAGGTTAAATGATCTACATAAATAAGAGTAATTTACACTTAGTGAAGAAGAAATAAATCATAAGGAAAGAGTGAGAATCATGAAACTTGGACTTGATGGATTGATGCCAACCTGAAGAGTGGTCTCTTAATAATTTGTACAAATTAACAAATTTTTAATTATAAATACTAAAACTAATTTTTTCAAAAAATATTTTAGGGGTATATAATTATGTTAAGCCCAAAGTTCTAGAGAACACAGAGTTGTGAGAGGATAACAATTAATGAAAAGCAAATGACCAGAGGGCTTTAATTTTAGGTGGCCGTCCTGACAGTTACAACTGGGAAGATTCCAAATGAGGTCCCAGGAGGTGCGAGAGGTCTGATAGGCATAGCAGACTAATTGTTGCTGAATTTTCACGTCCAATGATGGTAGGATGAAGATAGCTTTCTAGGCAGGTGGGGAATGAGATTGGCTTTGGCTAGTGTCACTGATATCCGCCTCTGAATAAAATTAGCAGCTGCTTACAGTAGTTAGGAAGACCCATCTTCCATTGAAGGCAATGGAAGGAAATTTCTCTGAGAAGATAGAATGGAGTGGGAAGCAGTTGGTTGCAGGAACACTCATATTCCCAAGGACTGGGAGCAGCCACGTAGCTCTGTGATGTGAGATCACAGTTTAGAACCCACAGCCTCCTCACATGGACTTATTCATGCCATTGTTTCAACCAAAGGGAAGGACTTTGCATTTCTCTCCATTGAATTTCATTTTGTTAATTTTAGATCACAGGTGCTCATCTCCTGAAATATGTTTTGAGACTTTATGCTGTCTTTCAATTTTTTTGACTTCTTTTTTCTTATATGCCCACCCTGAAATTGTGTTCCTTCTTTTAAATGTATAGGCTTAAAATATGCAGCAGGGCAAGGCCACTTACAAATTACTGAGAGTCCTCTTTTCAGGTTGATATTTATCCATTAAATAATCCTACCTGTCCATTTCACAGCAAAATCACCCTGCTTAGTATTCTTCATTCTTTTTTGTCTCAAAGTGTTTTGCAAAGTATTTTATTATACGTACTATAAAAAGAAAGACAGAGAAGTCCTAAGGAAGACTCCTGATCATGATCTCTGCTAGTGTAGGGACTCGGTTACAAAATGAGATAGGAATCTTGATTGTGTGTGTGTGTGTGTGTGTGGCCTGAAAGCAGAGGCACTCAAGTAACTTGTATAAATAAGCTCTTGCTTGGTGATTGCTCAGTGTTCAGGGACTGGGGTCATTTAAGCACAGATCAGGAGACACCACAATGACACCTGAAACTAACGAAGTATAGTAGTACATTAACACCTATATTATTGCTCTGAGTTATCATAAAAGGTTTAACTGTTTTTCCCATGCTTTGCTTAATAAAAACAAAATAAGTCCTTCAAAATCATTTTACATAAAGTAGACTAAATTTTGGATGTTTTTAAGAATCTCGACATATATTGCAAGCTATCCCCTAAAACTATTGTGATAATGTTCATTCCATTAACATTTCTCCATTCTAACCACCACTGAACATTATAAATGAAGAATACTTCACAAATCTGATAGGAAAATATTGACACTGCAAGGCTGTTTTAATTGTGTCTATTATTATTATGATTTATTTCTATAATTACATCTTTTATATTTTTATTTTTATGTATTTTCACATTTATATTTATGTATTGTATTTAATAACCATGTGAATGATCAATAATTTAAAATTCAATAAAGATATAGATATTTTATAAGTTAAACAGAATGAAATAACAACATCCATCTACCTACCAACCAGCTTAGAAAGTGGGACCTGACAAGGGCTGCTGAGTCTCCCTGGGTAAACCAGTAGTCTCCACCAGAAATAACCTTGGTGGGACACATTCACTGAGCCCACCTGGATAAGCCACACCAATCTCCCCATATCCTGATCCTTAATTTAATTACTTCTGAAAAGTCCCTTGGACCATATAAGAAACATATTTATTCATTACAAGGATCAGGATGTAGAAATCTTTGGGGGACCATTATTCTTCTCATCATACTTTCTACTTTTATACCTTTTATTTCTTTTGGTTGCCTTATTCCACTGGCTAGCATTCACAGCAAAATGTTGAATAGAAGTGGTGATAGTGGACATCCTTGCCTTACTTTCCAAACCTCAGGGGGAAAGCTGTAGGTGCCTTTTCCAGTTAACTTTTATCAGATTAATGAAGTTTTCTTCTAATCTTAGTTTACTAAATTGGTTTTTCTTTCTTTACCATACAAGGATATTAGATTTTATTAAAAGCTTTTCTCTGAATCTGTGATTTTCTCCTGTATTATATTAATGTAGTGAATTATGTCAGTTGACAAATATTTTACAAAAAATCCTTTGCCTTCGTTGGTTGAGATGGAGTGTTCTTTTCATGTATCGGCTACCTCAATTTGAAGATAATTATTTTCTTTAGGAGTTTTGTTTTTGCATTTATGAGATAAAACCCATATTTTTACTTTTCTACAAAGTCCTCTGTAGATTTTGATGTCAGGCCTACAGTGGCCTCATATGATAAGTTGGAAAAGTGTTCTTTCTTCCTCTGGAAAATTTGTGTAAGATCAGAATAATTTCCTTATTTAAGTATTTGAAAGATAATTTACTATTTGAAGTCATCTTGGTATGAGTTTCTTTGTGGAAGAGTTTTAAATTATGGATTCAATTTATGTAATACATATAAGCCTTTTTGGATTTTCTATTGCTTTTGGAATTAGTATTTAAATTTAATTAAAATTTACATTTTAATTTTAAAATTAATTTGAAACTGAGCTATACTTTGTCTAGATTGGGTTTGTGTTAGTCACTTATTGCTTTATAACACATTTCTTTCAAACATTGCTTCTACAACATCTATTATCTCATAGTTTCAGCAGTTCAGGGATTCAGACGTGGCTTAGTTTGGTCCATGGACTCAGGGTCTCTCCAAAGTTCAGTTAAGTTATTAACCAGGTCTGTAGCCATCTAATGTCTTGCTTTTGGAAAGATTCACCTCCGGACTTACTCTTGTGGTTGGCAAGTTCTACATGGGCTACTTGAATAAGAGCCTCAGTTTCTCATTGGTTGTGGACTGAGTTCCTGCCTCAGCTCCTTGCCATGTGGTTCTCTGCGTAAAGCAGCTCCCAGCATGCCAGTATGCTTCATCAGAGTGATCAAGCTAAAAAGGCCAGAAAGAGAGAGAATTTAAGCAAGATAGGTGCGTTTATAGCCTCATCTCTGATGTGAAATACCAACCCCTTTTCCAAATTCTGTTCAGTAAAAGCAAGCTGCTATGCCTAGCCTACACTCAAGAAGAGGGAATTAATTGCACAGGATGAGAATGCCAGGGGATGAATATCATTCAGACTTTTTGTCTAATTAGTATATCAATTACTGCAAGAGGACTGTTAAAATCTCTTACTCCAGTGCAAGATTGTCTATATCTTCCTTTAATTCTAATAATATTTAGTTCATGTATTTTGAGGCTTTGGCATGTAGATTCCTAATGCTTATTTCTTCCTGATTGTATCATTATGACATGTCCCTCTTTATCTCAGCACATCTCTGTGCCTTGAAGTGTATTTTATCTGACATTAATACAGACTCTCTAGCTTTCTTCTGCTTACTTTGCATGGTAGATCTTTCTCCATCCTTTACTTTCAATATATCTATGCTTTTGTATTTAACCTCCAGTAGTATCTTCATTTTCATTCACTCTGTCAATATTTGCTTTTTAGTTGAAGTATTTATACCATTAACATTTAATGTAATTATTGATATGGCAGGATTTAGATCTACCATTATATTTTATTTTTTGTTTTTCCCCCCTGTTTCCCCTTGCCTCTCTTATTTTGGATTACTTGAATATATTTTACATTCTATTTGTCTATTGATTTCCTGGCTACATATATTTTTATTATTTTTAAAATAGAGGTTGCTAGAGTTAAGAATGTACCACTTCACTTAAGATATAGAACCCCCTTGGTAGGCTGAGGCAGGAGGATAGGCAGGAGGATAGAAGTTCAAGACTAGCCTGTGCGATACAGCAAGACTCTGTCTCTAAAAACAAAAACAGAAAAAAAATATAGAGAACCCTTGCAACCACATAATTCCCTCTACTTTCCACAAACTGATATTTATACTACAGTTGTTAAATGTGTTATGTCTATGTACATCAAAAGCTACACCAGAGAATGTTAAAATTTTTACTTTCAACAGTCATATATGTAACTGAACTTAACAGGAAAAAATAGTCTTTTATATTGATCCAGATATTTACTATTTTTGTTGCTCTTCCTTACTTCCTAGAGTTCAAAGCTTTTCTCTGCTTTCTTTTCCTACCAGCCTGGTGTATTTTCTTTCATATTTCTATTAGAGCAAGACTGCTAGCAATGAATTCTATTTCTTTTTGTTCATTTGAGGATGTCTTTAGTTTGCAATCATGCCTGAAGGGGATTTTCACTGGATTTAGAATTCTGGGTTGATATTCTTTTTTTCTTCTTCTTTTCTTTATTTTAAAGATTTTGTTCCATTTTTTATTCTGGGCTCCATAACTTCTTTTGAGAAATCAATGGATTTATGAAGTGTTGTTTTTCTATGTGTAATGTGTTTTTTTTTATCTCTAGATGCTTTCAAGATCTGTTTTTTAATCTTTGGTTTTCAGCAATTTCCTTACGGCAAACACTTTTCCTTCGTTTCTGGTACGATATGGTTATTTTTCTTACCTAAATTTTTTATTGTATTTTTCGAATTTCGGATAACACCTTGAAGAGGCACTGGATCACATTATTTCCCTTTAAAAATTATTGTTTTATGTTGGTAGACAGTTAAAGTAACAATGGAACACACTGATCTGCCAAGCCATAGTTTTAGGCTTTCTTCAAAGAGGTCTATTACAGTTTCTTCCCCATAATTCCAGGCTGTAGCCCTCAATCCTAAAGTGTGTTTCTCTTTACTGTTTTTATTAATTTGGTAGGGTTGCCTTAACAAAATGCCACAGCCTGGGTGGCTTAAACAGCAGAGACTTATTTGCTCAACGTTCTGAAGGCTGGAAGTCTAAGACCAAGGTGTTGGCATGGTGGGTTTCTCTGGGCCTCCCTCCTTGTCTTGCAGGTGGCCACCTTCTCCTTGTGTACAGGCATTCCTGGTGTCCATTCCTTTCTCACAAGGACACAAGTCCTATTGGATTACAGCCCAACCTTATGCCCTCATTTAACATTAATTAGCTCTTTAGCAGCCCTATTTCCAAATTAATTTGCTTTGCGGTTAGGATTTCAACATATGAATTTTAAAGGGACACAGTTCAGTCCATAACAGTCTTATCAGATGGACTTTCTAACATCACAACTTAATCTTTGACTTGTGCATAAAGATTCTGCATTCTGGTTGTGCCTGACCACCAACATCTCTACACCACTGAAGAAGCTCCAGAATCTCCCCCAGCTCTCTGTCTACTAACAGTTGCTCTCTATGTAGCTTTTTGGAGTCTTGTTCTACTGTCACGAATCCAGAATTTGGTCAAGTGACATAAGAAAGATCTCTGTGTAAACTTCAGGATTTCCCTCTTCTAAATCAAAATCACTTTAGTAAACCCGCATTGTAATCCCTGCTTTCTCTGTCAAGAGCCGTGATAATTCAGCTCTTGCTTGCATTCTATATAAATGCATCATACCCCAAAACATTTTCCTAGTGATAAAGTCTGTGTAAAAGTAGGGCATCTTTTGAATGCCTCCTCCCTCTCAAGGATAGCAGTAGCCTTATACTGACTACTGTTCAATGTCTGCAATTTGTATCTTACATATTTTGTATATGATATAATAGATCTTACAGATACTATAAAGAATGTTTTATTACATCTCGCAAGTTTTGTTATATACGTAGGTTATTTATCATTTATGTTTGAATGATTCAACTTTCTTAAACAGATTTATTTTTAAGTAGTGTAGATTAAATTCTTAACAGGAAGATCTTCTATTTCTTTTTAGTTATTTATTTCTGGCCTTAATTAAGTTCTGGGATTCCCAGTGTATTCAATATCATTCTCATAGATTCCAATTCTCTGGTGAATTTCTTTACCTTTTCATGTTTTTTCTCTACCATTTCCTACATTTCTATATTCTCTCTAACATGTTGATCATTATCATTTTAAATAATATCTGCTAATTCCAATATCTGGATCATCTGTGAGTCTACTTCAATTATGTATCTTTTATTAATAATTGGTTATCGGTTATTTGTTCCTATGCCTGCATAATACATTTTAATGATGCTGGACAACGTATATAAAAATTGTGGAGGTTTGCCTAAGAGGTCATCCTTCTTCTGCTAGGCAGATAGATCACCTGGTCACCTCTAATCACTTCACTGAGTTTGAAAGGAACCACAGTATAGGTAAGTGTCCCTCCACTTCTGTTTTCCAGCTTTCAGGGTACAACCCTCTAGAGATTTTAACTGAGAACTTGATACGTCTCTCAAGGCCCCTATCCCAGGCATGTCCTGAACATGAATCCTTTTCTCCTCTGAACAGCAAAACTGTTAAAATTGTATTCTGATTTCTAGAGGCTTTTTGCCTAGGCGTTTAGCCCTGTGAAGCTTCAGAATTTATCAAAAGTTTTGAAGGAAATATCAGCTGTGTATCAGGCTCAGTTTTCTACTCCTCTCTTGTCACTGGCATCTGGATCCCTCAGGCATTTGAAGCCCCAGGAGACTAACAAAATCTCTGCTGACATCTTCATCTCACACAGTGGCTCTCTCCTTAGGAAAAGCCTCAAAACTCAGCCTCTTTCACTGCATCTTGGATTGGCCAGAGTTCCCATGGAAAAAGCAGACACACCACATCAGTGCAACTCTCAACATTCTCCCCTTTCTGGAATCTTGGCTCTTTTTTGTTTCAGCAGATTTCTGATATTTCAGAGAAGCATTTTTGTTGTTTTATTCAGAAATTCTAATTATTCTCAGCAGAAACATGATCTGCCACAAGCTATTCCATCCTACCCAGAAATAGAAATCTAATCTATTTTTTTAATTGGTGTCCTTATCATTTCAAACAATTTGAGAAACAATCTTCATTGAACCTTTATTTACCATGGAAGAAGTCACGTAATAGACAAAATGTATAAAATAGACAATTGGCTAGATGGACAATGATCTAACCTTAGAATAGGAAAGTGTGAAAAATGGAATGGGAAAGTATAGGAATGTAATTTTAAGTAGATAAGAGGGTAGACATTTATACACTTTATCTCAATTTTAGAAAAAAATTTAGGAGGAGGAAATTAAACAAATATTTTTATTCTGAGTGGTGGGATTATGACTTTTTTTCATAATTTTCTAATTTTTTTGATGAGAACTTGTTAATTCTATAATAAGCAAAGATAAATGTTCAATGTGCTTTGGTATAGCACGAAGGCTAAAACAACAGAAGTGAAAGGGCTTTCACTTTCATGTCATTACTCATATTAACCCTTTATCAATTGCTCACTATGTGCCAAGCATAGTGCTATTTACTTACCATAGATTGATGCATTCATTTAATTCTCACAACAAACCAAGAGGAAAGATTTTGCATATTTATAGGTAATAAAATGAGAGCGTCAAGGATTTTATTTTAATGAGTAAATTGATTTCAGAATGTGCATTCTATATAACCTTGAGAGTAACATCGGAGTGGGTAGAAAACAGCATGGGGAACAATGACTGCAAATGAGATATTCATTTTGAGAGTGTAAAAATCATTGAGGTGGACTTGTGCACAGCTTTGAATATGACTTTATTTATGTGTCAGTAACAATAAAAACCTCATCTTACCTTATTCATTGACTTATCTTCTAATTCGTGTGATTTCAGACCATATTCATGTATCCACTTCCTTGAAAAAAGTTTTAATTAGCAGAAAAAATTTATTGTGAGGGAAATACTTAAAGTGATAACAGCTCAGTAAGCAAGGAGGAGAGATTACAGATGACATTTATTTCAATTTAAGATTGCATTTGGCTGCAGGTTACAGAAACCAACCACTATGGCTTAATCAAAGAAAGGTTAATTTTTCTCCCATAATAAGAATCCCAAGGAGTGGAAGTCCCAGGGTTGTACAGTGACTACAGGAAACTTTCAGCTTCTGAGCCTCCTTCTATCCTAGACTCAGACACTTTTGATTCTTTCAGTCCACAGAATCCAGCCTGCAGTCTATATTTCAGATGTAGGAAGAGGGAAGAAAGAACCAGAAATGGGAAGATTCTCTTTTGCAAAAAGCAAAAAGTTCTCCCTGAATACTCCACCAAACTCTCACATTTGCCTCACTGACAGATTACATGTAGCAGCAAGGGAGCCTGGGAAGTATCATTTCATAGCTGGTCATGTGGCACTGCAAATAAAATTTAGGAGAAGTGGAGCATTGATATTGGGAATGCAAATTAGCAGTGACAATTAGGTTTGGGCTTGATCAGAATAATGAGTTAAGAAAGCAGAAGGTACATTAAATTAAAAGGTGAAATCAAAGTTTTAAAACAAAACAACACCCTAAGATCATAATATAGAGAAATATTTAGGATTAAGTAAAAAAGCCGAACCTGAGGCTAACACTGAGAAAAACTAGCATTGATTTGTAGATTCTTTTTATACATGCAGATTTTGAGGACTGCATATTTGATTGACCATTAATTATTATTATTATCATTGTTATTTTTTACAAACAACCTGATTCTAAAAGACTGGTCATGGGGTACAAACTTTTGTTAATGAATCCAACTTTTCTTCCTGGAGCCACAGTATACATGATCTCATTATATGCTACTGATATTCCCAAGAGAGTCACGTGGGTATTTCATTCTCAAACCTATTAAACCCAATTCTCCATTTCTTATAACAAAATATTGTTACTATTGTAACAAATATTTTCACTTTTCTAATCTGAAAAAAAAATTCACAGAAACTAATTTATTTTTAAATATTGACACAATACCTCACATAAATATTGAAAATAAAATGAAAGTTATTTAAAATAAAATACTATGTTTTTCTTTGTGTAAATGCTTGGGTGCAACTATGTTAGATGAGCTAACCAAATACTTATATACTTGTCTCTGTGTGTTACATCAATGTAACCATAATGGCTATAAAAACAGATTGATACAGAAGTGTTCTCTTATTGAGGTGTCTATTACTAATAATGGTGCTCTTAATCATATGAACAAACTTTGGTTAATCTCTGAAAAAGCAGCATTAAAAACGTCTCGTAATTTGCATTCCTGTAATACTCAATTTGTATTAAAACCATGCAAACATGCTCTTGGCCATTTGTAATATAGAGTAATGAAGGCTTGGATACTTGGGCACAGGTTCTTGATAACCATGAATGACCGTGGACCCCTAAAGTTGGGAATAACGCAGACAATTCTTTCTTGCGTGAGGTTGTCCCAAATGTTTAGCATTTTGGCTGGTGATCACTAAATGCTAGTGACAATCAGAAAATACTCTCTCAGACGTTTCCAAAATACCTCCCGGGGAGGCAGTGATGCTTCCATTAAGAACCATCGAACTAGATGTAAAAACTGAAATTTTGCTGATGAAATGTTTATGCTAAATCAACTCTGCCTTAAACCTTATCTAGAAAGTCTGAACAAACCTTAATAAGAATTCCCTGCTTTCACTCTTTGGCTCTCAATTTATGCAGTCTCCCTTTTCTATTCCTGTCTGGAGGCCTCCAACCAGCCAATGTGGGGAGCCAATTCCTTCATCCACTGGAAGCCCATGAAGTCTATAAGCATTGCTGGTATGTGAGGTCACAGTGTCAAGTTTATTTCTCCTGCCGCCAATCCCTGATATGACCATTCTGTACCCAGCTTATGGTATGTACTTTGATAACTTCTTTCTGTATACGTAACTCATGAGTGCCTGCTGACCTGGATTCATCATCCACTGTCCAACTCTGATCAGTAAGCTTCCCTTCTCTATGTCTGACCAGCCTGCATTGAATTTAGACCTTTTGGTACCAAGTTGTGACCTGTGGCACCTGTAGAGGCTTCATTAGAGTCCTCGCTGATCTCAGAGTTCTCCATTCAGTGTAACTTCTGGCTTCAATGTATCTCCAAGAACTGCAGTTGTTACCAAGCTGTTCCCAAACATACCCTTTCCTGGCTTTGCTCCAGGACTTCGGATCCTGTTTCCTCATCATGCTACCTATGTTCTGGCATAAAAGAAAAAAAATCCCTTAAAGAGGCAAAAACAATGAGTAAACATTGGAAGCAAAATAATTTAGTAAATAAATAATCAATACCCCAAAGAACATAGACAATCAGAAAGAAATGAGGATATTTGAGTGTCGTAGGCTTCTGGTGGTTATCTCTTTGGGGTGCTTTCTTTTCTTCTCCCACCCCATAATCCCAATGTATAATTGAATTTTGTGAGGCTAGGGAATTTATCTCCCCTATTGTTCCCTATTGCTTCTCCAAATTTATCCCAGTACTGAATAGCCCAGTAGATGCTCAATAAACATTTGCTGAATGAATGAATGAATGGCACGATCCTATGAGCTACAGCAGTAAAAGGCAGTTTGAGCGAACGGGTGATGTTTTGAATCAAATAGTGAAATGACCCACATATTGTCTTCACTAAAATGACTAATTCAAATTGGTTAGCTATTTTACGAGTCTTCAAACACATAGTAACATTTTCAAGTAACAAATACCATATCTTTTATGATTAACAGCAAAGTTTTTATAAGCCTCCCAAATACATGTACATGTGTAGTTATGATGACACTACTGGGTTACTAGTCCACATAATTTGTGTTAAAATTTAAATTGTGAATTTTAAGAGAATGCCATTACTCTCACTATTTAAATGCTAGACAACAACAATAATCACTCACATAGTTTTATTTCACAATTTGAAAAATTTCCATTTGTTTACCAATGGGTAATTTACTTTAAGAAAATATTTAAAAATATTATCTTTTATTTGAATCTCAGTAGTAATATCTAATGCTATATCTAAGTAGCTTTGACTCAAATAAGAATGTCATTCTTCTAAAATTGACTTACATTGTATTGTAAAATATAACACATGAATTTATTAAATTATTTTCAATTATTAGATTTTATTCCCCCAAATTAAGTATAATTTTCATATAAAATATATTTGCTTCAATTTTTAAAAAGTGATTTGAAAAATCAAGAGATAAAGCCATTAGTATTTAGATGTGGTTTCTGTATCAAATAACTCTATTGATGTATAAACAGAAGAAACATAATAAAGATTTTTCATTTAGCATTGAGTACTATAATCTGAAAATAAAAAACTAACAATTTTCTGGTCTCATAGCAAATTAGAGATTTCAGAATATTCCTTTTTATAGGAACTATCAGAAGCAGGAGGCAAAAGATGGCAGCAGTGAGTCGTTCCAAGATTTAACATTACATAGGATCAGTTTACTTTATTTTTCAACATTATCTAATTGTGAATTTAATAATATCTTAAGTTACAAATTGTTCTAGAAAAATAGAAATCATAACTGTTCCAATGAAATGGGGCACTGAGCAAATTGAATCAAAGTAGTCCACAACATTGGCTGTTACTGCTCTGCTTCCTAAATAACCCCCTCACACACTCTCTCTGGAGTCTGTGGGGACTGCCTATAGGTCATTTCCCAGGCACACAATTAGTGAATAGGATTTGCCATTGCTCATCTAAAAAATAACTGTAAAAAACTTTAGAAAATTATTTTAACTTAGATCTATGTAAGCATAAAAGACACATATTTTCTGTGCATGGTATCTATGCACCTACTTCAATTTTAATCCAAAGAGTAACTGATCTCCCCTTAACATCTCCCTCTCCATTCCCCACTGGCTTCCTGAATTAGAAGATACAAAGAGAAAACCAAACAACAACAACAACAAACTGACTAAAGCCAAGGTGGGACCAAAAAGCATCTCTTAAAATATAATGTAGCCTAATGGATATGGCACTGCTCATTTGTCTTGTACCCAGTATTCACTATAATTGAACTGTCTTTCTGAGAACTAATATAAAAAATATAGTTCAACATGTGCTGAAAATGGCCCTGCATGTCTTCTCTCACAAGAATCAGGATAATACCAAACTGGCATTAAAACTTGGAGCCAGGTTGGAGAGCTCCTTTTGCAAGTGAGACCTGGCCTATGTCTGTGCATCCAATCCTGAGGTATGAGGGATAAAAGTGAACATTTGCCCCGTTGTCAATAGTCCTGCTAATCTGCTACTCCTTGCATTTATTTTCACCCATGCAATCTGTCTATAACTTTTCTCTTTTACTATGACTTTAACTTATATTTTAACTTGCTCCAAAGTATAATAGAAACTAGCCTCAAATAAATGTTCAAGTCATTTAACTTTGTTGGATAATGTCTTCAAACACAAAATAGAAGCACGAAGTTACTGAGAATCATAAGCTCCAAATTCCTCTTATTACAATTTCCTGTATTCTGCCACGCTTATATGTGTCTCAGAAATAAGCTCTGGGGAGGAGTGGAGTGGAGATCACAACCTCACACAGTCTGGCATAATTAGGTGAGCCTTCACCCTGGCCCCTGGCAGGCTGTGCTCTGCCTGGCCTGTCTTGTAAATGCAGCAGGGGCGAGCCCCCTCGTGACTCCTGAAACCTAGCAAGGCAGGCGAAGGCCCACAGGACTTCCTTGGCACATGACATGGGTCTTGTTTTCCAAGACTTCCAATATGGTGATGCTACTGGTCAGTTTCCCAGCAGGAAACACACAGAGAAGTCCCGGGGGAGTGAAGAAGCAGTCAACCCGTGAGGTGATATGGAATACCAATCTGAACATGAGGAAAGGAAGCAATGCAGGGTGGCCAGGGGGACTGTGGGGAAGGAATATGGGAGGGGTTCCATGTTAGCCTGGGGCAGGGGGGGAGAGGAGGAAGAGAAGCTGGCAGAGGTGCAGAAGACTAAGAAAGAAGGAACAGGAGGCACAAGAGGAAGAGGAGGAGGAGAATTTATCATTGTAATCATTCAAGTTTCAGACAGGACAAGGGTCTTTCTTGCAGGAAGTTTAATGTATTCCAGATTCAAAACCAGAGTGATTTTGCCTAAGGAGAACGCCTCACCACCCGCGAAAACATGTGGAATCTGAACACTGGAGGTGATGGTAAAGATTGGGCAAGCGCTGTGGAGAAGACCTCTGACAGATGCCAATGCCTTCTTCGCTCTAGAACCACAGGATCTGTGAGAGCACCCACCTCCACCCACCAGCAAGCACCTTCAGCCTGTTCTCCCCTCCCCAGCCCCCGCACAAGCTATTCTAGAACCCCCTCCACCCCTGCCCCTTTGTTGAAGGCTGGCACCTGCCCCACCAGATTAAATGGTCAGCAGCTTGCAAGTGAATGAAGGAACCGGCCCTTTGAGAACCGGTCCATCCCAGAATTGCATCCCTTCCCCGGGTCCCTTCCAGCTTTCGCCTGGCTCCGGCGCATCCACCCATCTCGGGTCCAGGGTGTGCGTTCCCAAGGATGCTCGGCCCTCTCCCAACCCGCGGCCTCCTCCCCTCTCTCCCGCTGCTGCTGCTGCCGCGAAAACCAGGAGAAGTGGAATGCGCGTGGCGAAGCGCCGCGCTCTCGCGGCGGCACTGGGCATGCTCGGCACCCGGGGCCGGTCTCGGCGGCGGGGCGGACGCTCCCTCAGTAGCCGGGCGCCCGAGCCGGCCGCCAAGGCATAGGTGGAGGCTGAGGCAGCCGCGCGCCGCGGGAGGAGCCTCGCCCTCGGCGGCGGCGGCGGCGGCACAGGTGGCGCGGGCCGCGCGCGGGGCGCAGCACGGGAGCGCTCGGCGCCGGGCGCCGCGGCGGCCCCAGGCTCGCGCCCGCGGCGGCAGCCGGCCGAGCGGAGCGGCGGGCGCGGCGGCGGCTCTCTCAGCCCGGCCGGCGGCGGCGGCGGCGGCGGCGGCGCCCGGAGCCCAGAGGAGCCCCGAAGAGCCCGCGGAGCCCGCGGAGCCGGGCAGGGGGCGCTGCGCTCGCCGCGCTCGGAGGGGCCACCGGGCCGGGCGCCGCGCACTCGCGTCGGGAGCCGCCTCTCGCCCGCGGCGCTCGCCCCTGCTCCCCGCCAGCATCACTTGTCCCGCGGCCGCGCTCAGACAACAAAAGCGGAAGATGCTGCAGTTGGGCAAGGTCAGGACCTTGCCCTGAAGCCGGGCGGCGGCGCGCACGCCTTTCCCCGGACTGAGGAGCTGTCGCCGGTGGCGGGTGCATGTTCGCGAGGAAGCAGTCGGGCGCCGCGCCGTTCGGTGAGTTGCCTTTGCTGGGCTGCCGGGGCCAGGCGCATCCTCCTCCTCGGCGTCGTCCTCCTCCTCCTGCCGCCGGTGGGGGTTGGTCCTGGGCTCCCGGCCGACTGGTGGCGGCGGCGGCGGCTGCTTCGCGGTCCTGCCTGCGGTGGGGAGGACCGCAGTCGCGCGGGTCCCCCCTCAGAAGACGGCTCTCCCTGGAATGGGGTCCAGGGTTAGTGCCTTTCTCGGAGCGGTTACCAAGTGGCTTCTCTGCGAGCTCCCCCTCCCTGCCACCCATCTCCCCCGGAGGGAGCGTATATAGGGCAACACCAACAATACTGCTCCCCGCCACCCTCGAGAACATACCCGTTGCATTCATGACGTCCCTAATATACGGGAGAAGACGGGGTGGGGGTGGGGAGGACTTCCCTCCAGTCTTTTGCCCTTATGTTCAATGTCATTACGATGTTTGGCTAGAACAAAATGGAAAGACTTAGTCATACGCGTCCATGGCCATTTCTCCAATCTCCCGCGGCTTGCCAGACCCAGAGCCCCCTTGGTCTATATTTAGTGGCTTCAGAGGAAGGCTTTTCAGCTCGATTCACAGGTTTCGGGGGCTTCTGCGTCCTGACAATAGAGAGCGAGGCTCTGGAAAGCGCCGCCTGAAACCCAGGTTTGGAGGCTGTGCATGTGTATGGGAGATACGCGATGCGAAATTTGGGTGATCGGTAATTAATGGCTGAAAGCAAAGCTGGTTTTCTTTTCCCCCCCGACCTTCCTCTTATTCTGGTGTGTAATGGGTTTTCATCCATTGCTACTCAGCAGGTTTGAGCCACTACGATCAGAATTAAGTCACTGAAAAGGTGGTGCAACCTCCCTGGTCAGTGTGGTAGGAAAACAGACTTAGGAATTTTTGGGGTGTGTGTGTATGTGTGGTTCTCACAAAGAACAGTTACTTCCAAAATGCCCAAAGTTGTGTTTTGCTGGAAATGTGAGTGTAGCGAAGGGTGTGGAACATGAGAAGAAGAGGGGCAGGCTGTGATCCCAGGGTGTTTTTTTTCTCCCTCGTGTGCCTCATTTGAGCTGATAGGATTGGCTTTAGCTCTGAAAGGTGTTATTAACATGTATGTCTAATGTTCCCAGACAAATATATTGGTTTAGAGAAGAGATATGTTACAAGCATAGTATCAGGCCTGACAGGCATAGATTTTCACTTTCGAGAAGTATGTGACCAATATTTAAGATGCTTGGAATTTTCTGCAATGACTTCCATGAAAATAGGGAGGTGCTGAAACTACCTAGGAGTTATCTCATTGTGCATCCTTCCCGTCAGTAGCTTCCGCTACTGATGGGAGTTCAGTTCATCTTTGCTGTTAGTCATTCACCTACATAATTAAAAGGCTTTGGACCCGCATCACTTCTAAAATCCCGTGGAGAAGTGTTTGATATGGCTCATATCGAATTATGAGGATGAACCTGTACATAATTTTGGGGGTTTGCTCTCTAGAAGTATGACAGATAGGGGAGAGTATCCTCAAATATGGACTATATGCTTTAAACTGCCCTGAAATGTCTTTCTTTAATCTGTCTTTGCCATATACAGAAGCCATTCTTAATATTGTTGGGGAAAACCTTAAGTGGTGTCCTTACTAGGCTGTGGGTTACAAGGTTTCAGGGCTTGAATGAAGATGATTATGCTCGGAGTTAGATGTTGAAATTTGGGAGGCCTGTAATTATACTAGTAACAAGTCGGCATTGCAGAAGGACTAGCAAGGTCTATACAGCTTGAGTTAACGGAACACTGTGATTAGTTTTACCAATATTTCTTTAGTTTCATCTTATTCACATTCAGAGAACTTTCCAAGAGCACTTTGAACACACTGTTTGGCTCCTTGCATTGTTTTAATATAAAATTTCTTTCAAAAAGAAGCAATAAATGAAGTAGACATGCATTTTTCTTTCCCTTTCTTTTTCCCTTTTGAGTCTGATGTTTTAGTCTTAAACATGATTCTTGGAGGACTAGTCCATATTGCTCTGCCTGTGTGTGCACCCAGAGAGCAGCTGACGGGCATGAGAAAAACTACGGATATTGTATATGTGAGTTTTATGTTATATTGTGGATTGAAAATGATATTACCTGATTGAATGGCAATTTGTAGTAAGTATATGAGATTGTTGCACTAATAAAATTGTCATAGTCTTGTGGAAAGGAGTTAATTTGTTGTACCTTTGTATAGTTGTATAATCCAGTCATTATAGATGTCACTAATGTTGTCATTGTTTGTAATAAAAGTCATGCACTTTCAAATTACAGTATTTCTATCCACTTCATATCTTTCACAAAAGAATACAAGCCAATTCTTTCTCCCAGTGAATGGTTCATTGAAGAGAAAAAAATGAAATTCAAATGATATTAGTTGGAAAATACAATTTATAGTTTTGTTAAATAATTTCTAAGGATAATATCACTATCATAATGGCCCCTAAAATTAAAAATGAAGTTATAATATTCTCAAATATAATATTACTTTTGGCAAGTAATTGAATATGCAGGGCCTTTCCTGAAAATGTTATAGAACTTGCTATTTTCTGTTGTGCTTTATCCAAGTTCTCTTTTATAATATATGCATTTATGTGGAATCGATAGAGTTTTACAGAGTAATTTCATCAGGTTGTCTTTAAGAAAATATATAAGAAATATAAGAAAATATTAAATTTATATTTAAAATAATTTATTATAGTTTGTCCATAAGGTGAGGCATACTATGTGTGGACCGTATATCTAGTTGTAACAAGCCAATTGAACTAAAATAGGAACTGTTACATTTTGAACTTCCAGAAATGTTTTCTTTTTTCTCATGATTATCCACAGAAGATAGGAACACCCATTTATGGTTATTTATCTATCTGAACATTATTTTCACTTCCTTAGAGGGAAATTGGTGATGATCGTATCACTCTTCCTAACATAGTTTTCATTCTTAAAAGATACCACATAGTTGCGAGTACTTAAACGTGAATGCTATAATCCAGACACTGAACAACAACCAAGAATAGACTGCCAGTTATTTTTCAGGCCAGTACTTCAGTTGAAGGTGTGGTACAATGGTCTTTGCTGGCTGATTCACAAATCAGAAATACACTTTCAAGCCAAATTTGGCCATTGTCTTCCATGATGGTTTTCACCATCCATGTTCTGAGGGTGTTCTGATGTCCACAGTACTTGATAGTTTTGTGATAAAGTGTTATGTGTGGTTGTATGTAAAATGTTAATTTGAGTGGGAACAGTTCATGATACTTATTGCTGTCTTCAAGTTTATCTGATTATATGCCAAAGCAACAGCTTTTTATATTAATGTAAAATATTAAACATGTCATAGATAAATAGTTTCTATCATATTGTCTGCCAATCCAGCCTACTGATTAATAAACTGTCTGGTTGGGTTTAATGAATCCAATTATATTCACAAACAGTACCTCCGACACAGGAAACTCACAGAAATATTTTATCATACTGTGATTTTAGCCCATTAAATGTTAAGACTCACATAAAAAATGTGTAGTTATGTCTAATTGTTTGTCTTTTGGTCACATAGCAGTTAGGTGTAATTTCAAGCTCTATATCATGGTTAATTGATTTGTAAGAATGTCTTAGCTATATTAGAATATTGAAGTTATACTCTATATCAATTACTTTTTGACAAATTGGAAATAATGACTAAATAAGTGAACCAATGCTTCCTAGAAGCTTTCCATCTTAGACAACTATTCACCTGTGTCCCTTGGCAAGTTACCTGCAAGATGAATTACGTGTATTGAGACTTATTAGATTATGTTCCAATGTATATTATATATTCTAATATTTCATATAAATATAAATAAACAGGTTATAGGGCAAAGCCCAAATACTTCTCTAAAAATATATTTCTCCTCTGAAATGATAATAATTGGCAAAATATGTTTCAATAGTGTAGTGCTATTTTCATTCTGCTTCCTGTGGGTAAAGAGATGTAAAGAGAGCACTGACTTTGGGAGGATCCCAGATCTGTCTCTTTTTAGCTGTGTGTCCTTGACCATTTATGTGATCCTCAGATGTTAACTCAGTTTTTTCAGCTATAAAATGGGTACAGTAAGACAGTATCTCAAAAGATTGGTTTGAGGGTAAAGTAAGTGCATGGGTAACTGGCTTGTACATTGTAAACACTCATTTAAACACAAGAGACAAATATCTGCATAATAGGATATGTACTTATGTTTCATATGTGTATATATTATTAAATAGGTTATGTAGGTTACCACCCTTTCCAACAAAGGCTATTAAATGGATATACTCTTCCTACCCTTGTTACAATATTGCTAAATCATGGCATATCAAATATGCCAAATTTTCTATTCTGAGACTGAGCAGTCTTTTACGTACTAAAACATATTATAGTTAAGCTAAAAGAGAAGTAAATCATATCTCCCAGCACCATTATTAAAAAAAGATTCTAATCTAATAGTCAGAAATTATAAAACTTTAATATTCTTTATTAGTGTTATATTAGTCACCTGATTAAGATCAAATATTCTACAAAGATTAATGTTTTACAAAGAATATTATAGACAGTTTAATAAGTGTCACTCGCTATGAGGTCAAATATTAAACATCTGCTCTGTTTAGAACCACAGAGCGTGAATCCCATCATAATGTCATTGTGACAGAGGAAAAAAGAAACCTGAAACAGGTAAATTTATGACATAAAGGGAAGACCCTCTCCTCATTAAATCAAATCCTTGAAAAGAAAAAAAAAGTGTGTGAATTGGTACCTTTTTGGAAATAAATAGTCATTTGCACTTGTCATTTCCCTCTTAGGACTGAAGTGAAGATATAGAAGTACCCAACTCCTCCAGGTTTCAGTATGCCTAATTCCTTGGGCGTTATCAAACCCAGCAGAGTTTGATGTAGAACTGTGATCTTCAGCAACATAATTTTTAGGATGATCACGCTTTGATGTATCTTAGAATCTGTTAAAGAATGTGACCTGTATAACAGGAGGCTAATTTATCTTCAATCAGAGAAACATTTTGACAATAAATGTGGTTATTTGTATTCAAGTTTATGTGTTGTTGTGGGAACTGCCAATTATAAGTTGCCAGAGTAGAGTACATGTTATAATAAAAGACCTTTCTGTTTTTTGGATCAAAGTAAGCAGGTGAGCCAATTATATTTGTTTAAATAAGGATGTGTTCAAAATTTCCACAAGTTTTGAATGATATGGGCATCTTACTAAATGGGATGGTTAGTTTATATCTTTAGACGATGAGGAGCAGTTAATTCTATCATTTAAACTCATGAATGCATTTATCCTGCATAAGTAAAGGCCAGGGTTTTCTCATTAGTCACATCTTTTATTTATTATATGATTATCACAACTGTCATTAGGAATTTTATCCAATAGATATGTATTAAGAAAAAACATTTTGTACAGGTTTTACCTAATTTATTCTTTTGGTTTAAGAACCTCCTCATAATCTTAAAATGGTTATGATAATATCTCTTCTCACGTAAATATGCAACACATAAATCACAAAAAGGTATATATTTACTTTAAAAATTATAGAATGTGGATTGTTGGTGTCTTTAAGGATATCCAATAGATATCAAACTCTCCCCCACAACCGCCCCCTCACCCCCTGAGTGAGTTGGAATATTGAAAGGAAAAAAGATAAATTAGTGGCTGCCATGGTTTAAAAGATCAGTTCTGATTAGATATAGCTTGGCGTGGCAGCTGAATGACATCCTAGGTCCTTGGCTTTTTTTTCCCTCCTCCCTCCCCTCAGGGAAGGAGCTGCCCCTGAGCAGGTAGAGCTAAGCCTTGCTTTCTGCAGGCAGGATGATCTCCAGAGGAAGAAGGAAGAAGCTAGAAGCTAGGCAAGCTGCTCCTTTATTCTTCAGAGGCAGAGAAAGTGCAGGGTTGGAGAGAGGCCAGAAGTGTTACATTAATTAAGTTCCCTTTGCCTGGAAGGAAATATCGGAATAGGGAAGAAGTGTTCCCCATTGACATGATTTATAAAGATTTCTGGTTGATAGAATTCTGGATATATTATAGTATCTTTCACAGGACTTTACCCAGTGCTTGAGCTCTTTAAATATTTCATGGTATTTTGACACCATATCAAGAATTATCAGGGTTGTGTCTAATGCCCTGGTTGATGTATAGTGAGTATGGTCCATGAAATTCAGCTGATTTATGTATAGCCAACTTTAAAATAACTCATCATTGGTGTTTTTCCCCCTATTTCCCATGTTAGTCTTTTAACTGCTAATAATTGGATGGTCCTGTAGTTGGTGAGAATTGGGCATAAAAGGGACAGTGTCAAAGTCTGACTTCCCAAACCACATGTGAATGATATTCCAGGCTAGCTATTATCCGCAGCACTTTCTACCTCAGTATAGGTAATTAGAGTTTGGCTGGTGTCTAATGTTTCACTATTAACAAGTGAAATCATGACACAGTCAAGGAAGAAGAAAAAGATTGCATTTCTAAATAGATATGATGTTTTATTTGACTCTGAGCATGACTACTCAACCTAAAAATGCTCACTTCTTAAAATAAATTTCATTTTTCGCCTATCAAATATTTTATTTGAACTTTCAAATATTAGAGTAACATAACAGTCATTACCTTCAGCAATATAGAATAATTTATTTCCAGAAAGAGTAACCTCTTTGGCAGCTAGATATAAAATAGCCACAATTCAATCTCCAGTCTGTAAAACAGTCCTTACTGGTATAGAACATGGTTTTTGAAGTCGTGGAGAAACTGGATGAGGAGGAAAAGGAGTTCTCCAGAAAGGCAGATGGGTGAAATATAGAAGTTTCTGAGGTAGTAGAAATCATGTCACTTTTCCACAGGACATGGCATGTGGTGCAGAAAGTCTGGGGCTTGTAGTGTGTGGATTAGACTGTTTTTTGTTGCTGGAATTAGGTTGGAAAAGAGTAATATTAGATCCAAAGAAGGTGCATAGATTTATTACGGCACTCTAGCCAAAGAAATATCATTTAGCTATGAATTATCTTTTCAAAGAATAGTTAAATTATATGTGAAATGTTCTTGATACCTAAGGCTAAAAAGATAATCAAGGCAGTTAACTTTATTGAATTTGATACCCAGCACACATACCCACCCACACCCATACAAATGCAAGAAGACAGTATTTATGTCAGGGTTTCAAGTATTTTATTCTTTATATATTATTTACCCTAAATATATGATAGCTTAATATATGTTGCATCTGTAGACTGAAGAAAAAGCATGCCTTTAAATTCTTGAAATTAATATTATATATTTGCTTTGGTACAAATTTCATTAATTAGCTGAATGCATGACTTAAAGTTAACAAGATTTGTTCTTCATGGAGTGTATATTACACATTCTAATCAGCTATGCTTATATATTCTCTGTTTTAAATTGAGATGTATTGAGTAGGTTTAGCAAGCTGGTGCCTTCTTGAGAACTATAGAGTACTTTTGTGAAATGTTTTCTCTTTTTCAAATAAGGTTTTATTATTTTTTTACTTCAAAAGTAGTGCATCCTCATTAACAATTTGAAAATATAGAAATGGTGAAAAGAAGTTAAAGTTCAAGCATGGTCTTAAGCCTCAGTAATGACCCTATTTTTAGCATGAATGCCAGTGGATGCACATTTTTAAATTTAGGGAAAGAGTACTCATATTCTGTTTCGTTACCTTTCAATATGTAAGGCAGCATTTCTCTTATAATTAATATTTATTTTTGGTGTCTGTTTCCCATACCTTTATGTAACATTATTTTCTTAAATAACTCTATTTTTGGAGATTGATGGCATTTTCATTTGTTGACAGTTCTATTTGATGCTGTGATTAAGATCCTGATAGCTAAATAGTTTTCATCAGGTTATTTACTCTAGATTACTTCCTAGAATGGGATGTTTACAAGGCTTTTGATACATGTTGACAAGTTGTCCTCCAGAAAGGTAATACAATTTATGTTTCTCTGAGCAAGGCAAGATTGTGCTCAATTTTCCCATGATTTCAACAAGACTGAGTATTATAATTAGAAAAAAACCCAAAAACTTCCAATTGGATAGGAGAAAGATTGTGTTTTCCTCTGATTTATTTGCCTCTCTTTGAGTATTTGAGATTAAACACTTCATAAGTTTGTTGTCCACTTCTAATTCTTTTTGTGAATTGTCTTTCATATCTTATACACGTCTCAGTTGATCCATTTGCCTCTTTTTAAATTGATTTGTATTATTTGTCTATGGTATTTAATTCACCCTTTGTTATGTCTTAATAGTTTATACTTTATTTTATCCTTATTTTGGGTGCATAATTTTAAAGCTTGAAATTAAATTTATCCACTTTTCCTAGAGGGGTTCTTTAAGGAAACATTTTATTGTTCACTGATCTTGTATATCTCAGTATTGTTAATAAATATGGCAGTGGAGCAAATAGTGGAAGGAATTGCTTAAAAGTTGTACCCAAACTGACTTGAATTTGTGTCCCAACTTAACCAATTTTTTTAGCAAGTGAATGTGTTACTACTGATGTCATTGTTGATACAGGGAAATAATAATTCCTGTGTCTTCAGGTTGTTGTGAGGTCAAATTAAGGGACTATGTACTTAAAATATATAGCACAGTACTTGGTATATTAGGTATTACAATATACAGTAGCTATTTCCACTATGAAATTATACAAATGCCAGATGCTTTTCTATAAATCTGACCTGTTTTTTCCCACTCAAGCATAATTAGACACCTGCACAGACTCAGGGACCTCTGTGTGAAAAGTCAAGGTGTTTGTGGCAGTCTGAGGCTCACAGGTAGAAGTGCTTTGTGTATGGGTACAGGTATTTCACTGTGTATTCTCTAGTGGGGCCTTGCTTCTCAAGTTCAAGTTCATTGGGAAGAGTCCATTAGAACTCTGTTCTTAGGCAAATATGTGATTTTCTGTATTTTCCCCTCGCTCCCAGGTACCTTTCTCCCTGGTCACCCTACTTCTACCTAGTCTCACCCCATATTGGCAATCTGTCTTTTTTATCATTGATTTTAAATCCTAGGGTAGTAATTCGCTGTAGTAAACACTCAGGTAATTATGTTAGGCTATATGAACACTTCTGTGTTTATCATCAAAAATGGTTCCTGAACCAAGGTTGGTTCGTTTGCTTTGGGTTGGTTTTGGGTACTGGGCACTGTGGCACTCTGGAAGGAATGCTTGGATTAGAATTCCATGTTCTGGGATCCAAATTGTGCTTGGCACTTGCTTTGTCTTGTGACCTTGCATCTGTGCCTATTTTGTCATTTGCTCATTGGGATCAAAACTCACAGGGCTTTTGTGAATGTGATATGATGATTCATGTGAAAATGCGCTCTTATACCTGGAAGCATAATCATAACAAACATTTAAAAATAAAATATATGCACTGGAGCTTTTGATGTACTTTAGAAATAAGGTAATTTTTTTTGTATGAGTTGGAATCAAAAGATTTTCTTGCTTGTAAAACGATTTCTCTAAAGTCCATTGCTAATATGGCCATAAAATGTCCACTTCCCTAATGGTTGTAAAGATACTGCTGTAGTTCACGCTATTGAGTATTGCCTAAAGGAAGATTTCTCCTTTATCCATCAGTGGAAGTAATTCTTGTTATTTCTTTATGCCACTTCAAAAATTGTAAGTTATACCAAATTGCTCAAAAAAAGTTCCTTGTACTTTTTTCTTCTTGCATATATTTGCTGCTCAAAGAAGGGACCAGAATGAAGCTCTATTGTTCTTCAAGAGTGAAGTCTGTAGAAATGTCTCCAGAATATTTTTTCCTCTTTTGGTGGGCTGCCGAGTCTGGCACCTATGCGGCTTTATCAGCACAGTTTTAGAAGTGTGAACCATAGTTGGCTTCCATTTTTTTAGTATATTTCCTTAAATACTCTGAACAAAATTGCAGAGAATTCTTATCGCTCTAACTGTAGCCTGCCAATAGGAAGAAATTGTGTGTAAGTTACAAAAATTTAATTTGTTCCTTGAAGGGGAACAAATTCTGAAGGAAGTAAAGAAGAGAAGTTAAAATCTGTCATTGAGTAGGTTACTTCGTGAGTAGCAAAGTTTTAGGTACTTGAGAGGAGATGCTCATCTTGGTTTTGCTCGCTGCTTATAGCAGTTTCAGATATTTTACTTTTTCCTTAAAAATCTAAAGGTGTCTTTCTGAAATTTAGGGCAGGAGATGTAGTAAATTGTATAGTGACACCATATTTCTTGTTTCACCAATTGACGGGATTCATAGGGTGCTCCTAGCTTGTACTTGCAGACTCAAGAAAGAAGCAGAGTATAAGAGGAGAGGACCAAGATGTTACCTGGGGGAAAATGATGCTCAGTTGACATCCTTCTTCCTCTGCACATATAGACTGTGGCCACAGAAGACTGAGCACATTATCATGAGCTCTGAGCTAGGGACTGGAATTTTAAGAAGTGGGAAGGAGCAGGTAGCTTGAGCTAGTTTTGGCAACAAAACTTTTATAACGGGCTGGTCGACTGTTCATTGATTTATCCATCTATTCATTCAACAGACTGAACTGAATATAAGTTTTAAAGAAGCAAGTAGTTTTAAATAGTAGCAAACAACACGCTCTGGGTGTATACCTCTAGAGCTACATAACCTGTCCCGCTCTGAGTGGTTTAGCCACTTCCTCTAGTTGGAGGGTAGCTACTTCCATCCTTTTCACACTGTTTTTTAAATACCAGAATGTTACTGGGGTACAAACACTTTGGTTATGTATGTATTGCTTTTGCACCACCTGAGTTAGAGCTACAAGCATGGCTATCCCCCAGACAGTGCACACAGCACCCATTCGATGTGAATTTGGATTTTCAAACTTTGGTCGCTGTGCAGCTTTAGTTCCTGTCATATCTCTGAAGTCCTTCCCTGTCTGTGTGCCAGTTCTCTTAAAATGCGTTAATTGCTGGTAGGATTCAAGATCTTTCAGTACTAAACATAAATACTTTACATAGTATAATAATGTGAGTTTATGTGGTTTCCTTGTGGACTGACAAATTGTGCATTTTGCAGTGGTGCAGTTATACCTACAGAATGGCAGGTGCTGTGGAGCCGCCAGTGGGAGAGCTGGTGACAGGGCTGGATAATGTGCTGCCTTGACTTGAACGGAGTGTGGGAGGAAATATAAGCCAAGTTATTTCTTTGAGTTTTATGGCATGTTGGTCTTTGCAAGTACTTTCTCGTATTTTATCTCTTGAAAGTGAGGATAAGAATTTTGAAAGCAATGCAACAGATTTTTGGAAGAATAGTAGATTTTCTTGTGTTCACTGATTATGGAATACCCTTAGGTGATAGTCATCCGATTTTAAATATACATGCTGTTCCTCACAGTTATTTATCATTTTAGCTAATTGAGATGTGGTGGGCCGGAATTTGGTGGCTGTATACATTTTCAGTCTCTGGCCCAAAGAAGATGCTCTCTAACCCTGAAGAGTTATTTTTGTAGTTTCTCTCAAGATTCTTTATGCTTTTACACAGTTGTGTTTATTGTCCATTGACTTTCCTTCTTCTTACTATTATTTAGAGCAAATTGCTTTATGGGCTATCAGAGAAAATTTGGTTTCTTCTTTGCTGTAGCTTATTAGTTTTCAAAATGTATACCCATGATTTATGTTAAATAGCGGCTCATATACTATAGGAGTGATTTCAGTTTTTCTGCTGATTAGTTTTCATACAAGTAGAGCTTTGTTACCTATACGTTTATTGCTAGTATACCTTTGAAGATAGATATTGCTGGTCATTTGGAGAAATGCAGGACTGCTTCTACATCCATGGCAAGGCATTCAGAAGGGCAATTAAGGTAGGCTGGACATCCCAGTATTTATAATACTTTGCCGTGACACTGTTGTCATGTGGAGAAGCTGGCCATCTTCATATCAAGAAGCTAAGCTGCATGTGTGTATTGGGCTCAAAAATATAAACACACTGTGAGATTTCAGGTATTGCAATGTGCAGATGTGTGATGTCATAGAGAATATCATTATGTCAGAACAATTTGTGAAGCTGTTCATGAATCAATAGGAAAGGATGGTAGGATATTTTGACAACAGATCAGTGGACTGTTCTGTAGTAATGAGTGGATAATTGAGTACCATACTGAATGGCATAAGTATTACCTAAGTCCATACTTAAGAACATACTGTATTCCCTTTTATCACAGACGTTAGGAAAGACTTGTCCAGTGGCAAGTGATAGAGTGACCTGGCTTTGGAAGGACTTCACTAAATTCTTCCAAGGCTGTCTTAGTCAGCTTGGGCTGCTGTAACAAAGTACCATAGCCTGGGTGACTTAAACAACAGGACATTTATTTCGCACAGTTCTAGAGGACGGAAAGTCTAAGATCAAGGTGCCAGCACATTCTGTTCCTGGTTAGGGCTCTCTTCCTGGCTTGCGGATGGCTGCCTTCTAACTATTCCCTCACATGGCCTTTCATAGATCTCTCTCTCTCTTCTCCTTATAAAGCTACTAATGTCTTCACGAGAGCCTCATCCTCATGAGTCAGTCTAACACTAATTACCTTGGAAAGGTCCCGTGTCCAAATACCATCACGTCAGGGGTTATGGCTTTAGCATATGAGTTTGGTGGGCGATGTGGAGAGGACACAGACATTCAGTTCATAGCAGAGACCACAGGGCAACACCAGCAAGTTCCTCTGTGTCAAGGAAGGTCAACCTCTGGTGACAGATTTTGAGTCTTTGGTATTGAATTATTCCCTAAATGTATGAGAGTTTCTGATGGAAACTGTCAGTCATTTTTTGAGCATTTTTAAATGATTCTTCAGTTCACTTGAAATGTTTTGCTTTGATCTATAAAATATAGAATGTGACACATAGAACAATATGCTATATAAAGTACCTGGACACACATGTCTGTATTTACTAACATATGGCATTCCAGAGTTCTTTTTTTATGCATATTTTTCAAAATTGCATGGATGCTTCTCATCTTGGTTGGACCTCCTACTTCTTGTCACCTTCACTCTTAACAGGCTGATCCAGCTGCCTCGTCACTCACCAGGATTTCTGCAGCAGGTTCCTGGCGGCCACCCAGTCGTTACTCTGCTTCCCTGTGGCTCATTCCCATAGCCGCCAGAGGCTCCTTCTGTCCCACACCCATCTTGGCTTTGCTTATAACCCTGGCAGTGACAACCAGAAAACAGCCTAGCCTCTTCTTGTTTAATCTTATCTCCCCTCTCCGTCCCCCGGTTTATTAGGCTGCAGCCACTTTGTTCGTCTTTCTGTCTCTCCTGATTATCCTGCTAAAGCAGATATTTCTCTCCTAATGGTTGCCCTGTTCTATCTTCTTCATAACATGTATACTAGAAATGATCTCATTTATTAGTTGGTTTACATGTTTATTTTCATGTCTCTCTCCATTAGAATGCAGACTCCTTGAGGGTTGGTCATTAAAATGACTTTAACATTGATCATTTACCAATTTGGTACAAATAGGAATTCACGTGCATTAGTGCATACCTGGCTTCTATGTAGATGCTTTACGGAGGATGCATTTTTAATATATGATCACCACTGAATCATAGATACATGTTGAAGTGATAAGACAAGAGAGGAGACAGATAATCTATCACTGAATGGATATGTGAGATCAATATGAAGATCAGTTAGTGAGAGCTGCCTGCATTTCCATGTGCGGATCTAATATAGAGCTTTTTGCCTCTAGAGTCGGCTGCCATGGATTTCCTGGCATCCTCAAATAGAGCAGGTTGCTTCTCAAAGGCAGGCTATCTCATAGTAAATGGAATATAAATATGCCAGGTATTTTGCAGCTGGAAAATATTTAATATAACTTTTAATACAAACCAAAAAATAGAACTGTGCCAAATTTATGTTCTCAGGGGCAAATATTCATCATCTTAAAGAAAAATAGTGGCCTGTGAAACACAGGGAAATGCTGATTTAGGTGAGAATTTTGAGGCTATTTTTTTTCAAATCATTATAATAGAAAGTATAGATGAATCACAGCAAAATTTTTCTCAAGGTGAATTTATATTATGTTTCCTATTATATTTAAATCAAAGATACTGTGCATGATTTGTAATCTTGTCAACTGAAAGAAAAGTAAATTTTTAAACATTACTATAAAATTATCCAAATGCTAATCCCTTGGCATAAGACCTAGAATGATATATGTTGAAAACATTGTGATGTCCTGTATAAAGAATAATTATCAATGTATTTTGAATATGGAGTATTTTTTTTAATTGCTACTTAATAAAATGTTAGAAGCTAATTTTATGTGACTTCAAGAGTGGTATTTTAGTAATTTCATGTTTACTTTTATTTTATCTCATATAGGAAATGTCTGTAACTCAGAGTTAATGTAAAATAAAATATTTGCTGTTTTAAACTTTATTATCTCTTGTTTGGACTCCACTATCACAAAATCCACTTGTTTATTTAAATTAGCTATGCATTTAGTCAATTATGTCTTTGAAATATAAAACCTGCACATAGAAAATGCTTGAAGTTATGAAAATGTCATTACATTGGGAAGATTTCTCTTGCCTAACAAGAATATTTTAAAATGCTTCCCCTTTGTTGTTTAAATCGTGGCTACCCACTCAACCAATAATTTAGATTAAGTTGTCTCCTTCTTGGAGCATTGAATAGGCTACAGATTTGGGCATCTTTAGCTTTGAATCATCTGTAAATCATGTCTTAATATCACTGACTCAGTTTAGTCTTAGCCGTTTAGAGGTTTGTAAATGAAAATGTGTCATCTGTGGGTGTGCCGGATGCTGTCACCTCAGGGCTCCGTGGAAGGTCGCCTTCTGGCCAATTCTCACCGTTTTCAACCGCACTGTTGACATTCTGCATGCTGTCTAATTATTTTAGTGTTTGGCTTTGAGTCTTACAGAAAGGAAAAGGGACCCTCACCTGATTATTTCCCTAGGGTAGTACATAACTTGAAAAGGTTTCTGTTAAGAGTTGTTCTGGGAATTTGAGAAATAAACATCCAGGCCTACGTTGCTATGTTGCTATTGAGAATATTAGGTAGGATTCATGTGAAATTCCTGATGTCTAACTGTCTGTGACCTAGAAAAATGACTATTTCAACCTAATTATTTTCATTCTCCTTAAGTGAGAAGCTAATTAATAATTGAAAAAATAACACTTATGCTTTTTTTCTCCCTGAAATTCTCCATTTAGTGGCTTAACAAATAAGATATTTGAATTCCCTTGTGTTTTTAAGGACTAAAGGGAGATTTGCCAACTCTTAGGTCATGGGGGAAAACATTGATTGGATTAAGATTGGCAAGACTGGAAAGAATTAACTTAAGTCCCTGAGCAACTTAAAGAACCATGGGCCGGTATGTTTGGCGCTGGGGAGTGGGGTGCAGGCAGTCACCCTCTGCTGCAGGCAACTTCTCTGCTTGTCTTCATCAACAATTCTACCTTTGCTGAGTTTTTTCCTTCTAGCTCTAGGGTTGTAACTTTGGCCTTTAAGCTACAGAGTATTTAATTAGGGACAAGTGTAATGTTATAATATTTGCATGAATCTATCTTTTAAGTTTCAACAATTCTTTTGTTTTTGCACTTTAAAATTTCATCTGATCATTCTAAATGAGGTTAGAATTCATAGAAGAATGCCATTCATCTATAAAATTGAAGTCCTGAGTCTTGCCCAAATGTTTACTTCAGGTTATACATGCTGGTAATACTAAGTTGGGGGCATTAAAATATAATTTGATGTCCAAGACTACGAGTAAGCAATTCATAAAAAAATGGTCAGTTTAAAAAATCTAGTTGATGCTCTTGATATGGTATGTTGAAAATGATCCTTTACATTTGTGGCTTCCTCCCCAAAGCCCATAAGCTCAGTCTAATCATGTGGAAAACATTCTAAAGAATACCCAACCAGCATGCCTTAAAACTGTCATGGTCATCAAAAACAAGGAAAATGTGAGAAACTGTGAGAGCCAAGAGGAGCCCAAGGAGATAATGATCACTAAGTGTAGTGTGGTATCCTGAATAGGAAAAAATATGTAGAGATTTTAGTTAATAATAATGTATCAATACTTGTTCATTAGTTGTAACAAATGTACCATATTAATGTGAGATATTTATGATAGGGAAAATTGGGTCCTGAAAGATAAAAATTGTTTTTTAATCTAATTTTTAACACTAGCCGTTTTAAAAATGCTCAGCATTTTTAAAGACCTGGATCAAGACAAGGGTGTTTTTGTTTGATTTTAATAGACTTGTACTGTGTCCTAATATTGTAGTATGGTTATTACAATGGATTTGTTAGTTCTTAAATAGTAAATCATCATAAAATATTTTTATCACCTATGTCATGGGAGTAAGAGTAAGTACTTAAAATTGTTAATAGAAAATAAAGCTACTTATCTTGTTTGATGATGGCTAGGAATCCTAAGAAACAAGTAACTCAAAATTTGCAAAATTTCTCAGGTATGGTATTTTCTTTCAAGTATGGCTTTTATAGAAGCAAGGGACATTTTCATAACCTGTTTTGAATATTTTAGGAAATGAGTAGGAATGTTTTTTTCCATTGATAAGAACAAAAAATATAATTAGTCTTTATTTTATGAGTCATCTTACTGATATCTGAGGATAAACTTTTAGTGGCTCCCACCATCACTTTTGTATAGCCCATGCAATCTCCACATTGTATACATAGTTAAGGTTGCTACATTTAGCAAATGAAAATGCCTACTTCACTTTGAATTTCAGATAATCAGTAATTTTTTTTGGTATACTTATGTCCCAAATATTTCATAGGACACACTTATTGCAAAAAATTATTCGTTGTTTTTCTGAAATCCAAATGGAACTTGATTTCTTCATGGTTCAATCTTTGTAAATTTTATGTATCCAGCAATTCATCCATTTCTTCTGTTTTTCAGTTTTTTGGCATGTAGTATAGTAGTTCATAGTAGTCTCTAATGATCCTTTGTATTTTTGTGGTATCAGTGGTAATGTCTCCCCTTTTATATCTGATTTTACTTATCTGAGTATTTCTTTCATTTTCTTAATCTATCTAAATGTTTGTCAATTTTTTTATCATTTCAAAAAACTAACCCTTTGTTTCATTGATCTTTTGTATTTTTTTAGCATCAATTTATTTCTATTCTGATCTTTATTATATTTTCCCTACCATACTAATTTTGGGTTTGGTTCTTTTCTAGCTTTTTGAGACACATTGTTAGCTTATTTATTTAAAATTTCCTACTTTTTTGATGGAGGTATTTATTGCTGTAAACTTCCCTTTAGTACGGCTTTTGCTATATCCCATGGGTTTTGAGTACATTTCTATTTTTACTTATTTCAAGAAAATTTTAAATTTTCTTCGTAGTATCTTTATTGGCCCATTGGTCATTCAGGAGCATGTTGTTTAATGTTCATATATTTATAGTTTCCAAAGTTCCTTTTGTTATTATTTTCTAGTTTTATTGTGTTGTAGTCAAAAAAGATACTTCATATGATTTCAGTTTTAAAAAATTCGTCGCGACTGGTTTTTTGGCCTAACATCTAGTCTGTCCTGGAAAATGTTCCATGTGTTGATGAGAAGAATGTGTATTCTGAAGCTGTTGGATGAAAGATTCTGTAAATGTCAGGGCCATTTGGTCCATAGTGTAGTTTAACTCCAGTCTTCCTTTGTGATATTCTTTGTAGATGTTCTGTCCATTGTTGAGAGTGGACTGTTGAAGTCCCCTACTGTTATTATATTGCAGTCTGTCTCTCATTTTGGATATATTAGTATTTGCTTTATTTACTTGGATGCTCCAGTGTTGGGTGCATATATATTTATAATTGTTATACCCTCTTGCCAACTTTACCCCCTTATCATCATATAAGGACCTTCCATGTCTGTTTTTACAGTTTTTGACTTAAAATCTATTCTATCTGATATAATTATAGTTACTACTGCTCTCTCTTTTGTTTTACATTTGCATGGTAAACTTGAACACACCAATAATGAATAATGAGATTAAATCAGTAATAAAAATTCTCCCCAAAAATCCAGGACTGGATGGCTATACTACCGAATTCTGGACAACTTTTGTAGAGAACTAATACTAATTCTTCTCAAAATATTCCCAAAAACTGAATTGGAAGGAATTTTTCCAAACTTATTCTACAATGCCAGTGTTACCCTCATACCAAACCAGACAAGGATACAACAAAAAAAGAAAAAAGACAGGCCAATATCCCTGATGACCATAGATTTGAAAATCCTCAAGAAAATATTAATACTAGAAAACCAAATCCAATAGCACATCAAAAAGATTACACACCAGGATCAAGTGGGATTTAGTCCAGTGATGCAAGGATGGTTCAACATATGCAAATCAATAAACATGATACATGACAGCAACAGAATGAAGGATAAAATCCATATGATTATTTCAATAGATGCAGAAAAAACATTTGGTAGAATTCAACATCTCCTCATGATAACAACTCTCACCAAATTAGATATAGAAGGATTATGCCTCAAGACACTAAAGGCCATGTCTGACAAACCCATAGCTAACATTATACTAAATAGGGAAAAGTTGAAAGCCTTTTCTTTCATATTTGGAATAAGACAAGGATGCCCACTTTCACTTTTTGTCAACATAGTGTTAGGAGTCCTAGCCAGAGCAGTTGGACAAGAGAAAAAAATAAAGGGCATCCAAATTCAAAAAAAGGAAGTGAAATTGTCTGTTTGCAGATGACATGATCTTATACTTAGAAAAACCTAGACCCCTCACTCTCTCCCCTTCCCCTGAAAAAAAACTTTTGGAACTGTTAAATGAATTTCATAAAGCCACAGGATACAAAAACAACATATCAGTAATGTTTCTATATGCCAAATAGTTAGCAATCTGAAAAGGAAACCAAGAATGTAATCCCATTTATAGTAGCTACAAAATAAAAGGAATAAATTTAACCAAGGAGGCAAAAGATCTCTATGATGAAAACTATAAAACACAGTTGAAAGAAATTATAGAGGACACAAAAAGATAAAAAGATATCCCATGCTCATGGATTGAAAGAATTATGTATGTCCATACTACTCAAAGCAATCTACAGACTCATTGCTGTCCTTATCAAAATGTCAATAACATTCTTCAAAGAAATAGAAAAAACAATGATAAAATTTGTATAAAACCACAAACAACACCAAATAGCCAAAGTAATCCTGAGCAAAAATAACAAATCTGGAGGCATCATACTACTTAACTTCAAAATATTTTAAAAGCCATTGTAACCAAAGCAGTATGGGACTGGCATAACAACAAACATAGAGACCAATGGAACAGAATAGAGAACCCAGAAATAAATCCATGCATCTCAGCCAACTAATCTTATACACTGTTGGTAGGAATGTAAATTAGTACAGTCATTATGGAAAAGAGTATGGAGGTTCCTCTAAACCCTAAAAATAAAACTACCATATGATCTAGTAATCCTTTGGGTGTATATCCAAAGGACAGGAAATCAGTATATTGAAGGGATATCTGCCCTCCCATGTTTACTGCAGCACTATTCACAATAGCCAAGGTATGGAATCAGCCTAAATATGCATTTGTAGAAGAATGGACAAAGAAAATGTGTCATATATACACAATAGAAACTTATTCAGTCATAAAAAGAATGAAATCTTATCTTTTGTAGCAACATGGATGAGCTTGGAGAACGTTATGTTAAGTGAAAATAAGCCAGGCACAGAAATATAAATACCTCATATTCTCACTCACATCTGGGAGCTAAAAAAGTTTATCTCATAGAAAGAGAGAGTAGGATAGTAGTTACCAGAGGCTGTGATGTGTTGCAGGGAAGGAAGGAATAGGGAGAGGTTGGTTAATGGGTACAACATCATAGTTAGATAGTTACAACTGTAGTTAGCAATAATGTATTGTACATTTCAAAGTATCTAGATAAGAGGATTTTGAATGTTACCAAAATAAAGAAATGATAAATGTTCGAGGCGATGATATGCTAATTACCCTGATTTGATCATAGCACATTGTGTACACACATATGGAAATATAACTTGTATCCCATAAATATGTACAACTATTACGTGTCAATTAAAAAAAGAAATTCAACTTGAATTACCCATGGAGAGTCTCTTGGACACAAAGGGACCTTCAGTTCACTCCCTTCAGTAGTGATGATGATAATAACAACAATGATAATAGTATTTGAGCTTTACTTGCTTGTCATAGAATGCTTGTCATAGAACTTGTCATAGAATGCCTTCTTCTTGGTTTACTAATTCTTCAACATCACTATCTTGAATTCCACTTTTTTGTGCTAAGCCTTCCAGTCTTTTTTTTTTCTTTTTTTAAATTTCAGAATATTATGGGGATACAAATGTTTAGGTTTTATATATTGCCTTTGTACTGCTCGAGTTAGAGCTACAAGTGTGCCCATTGCCCCAGACAGTGTGCACCACACCCATTAGGTGTTGAATATACCCATCCCCTCATCACCCCTCCCACCTGCCCGACACCTGATGAATGTTACTTCCATATGTGCACATAAGTGTTGATGAATCAGTACCAATTTGATGGTGAGTACATGTGGTGCTTCTTTTTCCATTAGTGTGATACTTCACTTGGAAGAATGAGCTCCAGCTCTATCCAGGATAATGCAAAAGATGTTAGTTCACCATTGTTTTATTTGTGGCTGAGTAGCACTCCATGGTTAAGCTCAGCCCAAAGTGGACTCTTACAGAACTTTTGTTTTCCATTTACTATGGAATGTTTTATATATTGCTAGACTTTGAAGAGAGAATCTGTTATAATTCAGTGGACCCCTTCATAAAAATGAACATAATGTCTTAACAAAATATTTCATAATTGAATAAGGGGATTGTGAATCAGTTAGGATGAGCTAAGTTATTGAGATTTAGCAAATAACCCCCAGTTTCAGCAGCTCAGAAAAGTAAAAGTTGGTATATTTTCAGTATGGGTTGGTGAGAGGTGGGGATGGAATCTTGGTCAATTCTAGCCACTCTGGGACGCAGGTCAGTTGATCCTCTGTCTCAGTGTGTTTTTCCATGACCATTGATGGTAGGGAAAAGAAGTGGAAAATTGAGTCCTGTAACACTGAATTCTATTTTATCAGGAAGAGTGAGCTACATAGCCATGGCCAACTTTAAAGGGAGAGGGCAGTCCAGTCCTATCATTTTTCAAGAGGACTCAAAGAACTGGGATACTGGAGAACAGTCCTAAACACATCATAGAAAAAATTTTTGTGGAATCTTTGAGAATTGGATAGCTTAAATATATATACTTTAACTTTGAGAAATAGTGTTTGTGACTCTATAGTTTTTTTATTATTAATACAAATCTTATTTTAGAATTCTTGTACATAAAATGGAAACTGAGATTATTGTATAAGAGTAAGAGTAAATAAATGTCAGAGACTCATTAACAGCAGAGGATAGGACGTGAGTCATGATTGGGAATAAATATTATGATAATGTGCTCAAATAAAATGGTAGCATGTTCCAAAGCCATCTTGCTGTTTTTTGATATTTCTATTAAAATTAACTTTTCTAGAAATGCTGTTCCCAGATGTTAAGAGAAGGCAGATCATACTTTTCCTACATTTTATATATACATGTGCATAGACATGTGCATATGTATAGTTTTTTCATAAACTTGAAGACCTGATTTTTGTTTTGTTTTGGTAGAAACAGTGAATCATATCCTGAGACATTCGCCCATTTTAACTGTCTCTCTCATCTCACTTTGTCTTCCCTGCATCCCTGCTGCTCTGTCATCCGTCCACCTTCCTCTCCTTGCTGATGCTTCTGTCCCAAGCACTTTGGGGGTCAGGGGTGCTGCAGTCATGTTCTGCTGCACCACTTGGCATCCGCCTCACCCTTCCTCTTCCACAGGGCACTGTCTCCATGGTAACCGAGGGCTGCTCTGCAGGCGGCTCTGCCATGTGGGGCGGCTGAAGCTGGCAGAGGCAATCAAAGAGCGAGGAGGCCTTGAAGAGCCCTGGAAAAAGCTTCCAGAGTAATTGTAGAGACAGAAATAAAAAATGTGATTCATTTGAGACACCCAGGCTAGCGGTGCAACTCCCAGGAGGCCCCATCTTTTCTCCCCACCGTGCAAATGATGGTGCTTTAATGTCCACCTGTTTCTTCTCCCTTTGGCTGCTTTTCTCTTTTGGTGTCTCAGGAAATATGGGGTGGGCAGGTTTGAGGCTGGGCAAGAGTGAGTCTCAGCATTAGGCGACAGCTAACGTGCATGAAACAGCAAGGGCTCTTAGGAAATAATGATCTGAAAAGGTGTAGACACCGAATTTTGAGGTCAGTGGATCTTACACTGCAAACTTCAGCTTAGGATTCTGGAAATAACTTCTAGTCACTTTTGCAGCTGAACAAGCTTTAGAGCTGGTTTCTGATGCAATTGTACTCAGTTTGAGATCTGAGTTATAGAACACCAACACTGCCAAACGTTTGCTTTTGTTTTCTCAAAGCATTGTTCTATCCTGAAGATGTGAAGTAAACCGAAGTATAGTTTGTTTTCTTGGAATCCTCTGAACCCTGCCTTACTTGGGTCTGACCCTTTCTCTAGGGAGCTCATCACAGAGGCAAGTCAACAAACTTTTATAAGAATAACACATATTAGTGAGGAGGAGAGAGAGCAAAGAACAGATAGAAGAAATTCTTTAGGGACCATAACCAAGGAAAATGTGCAATATTTATAATAGAGTTTTATATATACACCCACATTTTTATACCACAGTTATTAATACATACTGCTGACTTTTTCAAGTATAAAATGAAAAACAATTTAGAAAAGATATCATTGCATTTTTGAGTATGTCTCTGCTTTCAAAATTTTTGTTCTTTTGTGTGTATGTGTTTAAAATTGTTAAGTTATTCTATATATTTATTCACTTTTAAAAAAAGAAAGCTTAATTGTTCAGATAATTATCTTCTGCATTTCTTTTTATTATATATAAGATTTATTTACTTGATTCTTCCATATAGAAAGCCTTAGAACTTCTCATGCTACTCTTTGGAGCTTAAATATTTTTAGATATTAGATGGATTTATATGTAGTTTCCTGAAATTTGATGTTTATAATTTAAATTTTATTTTTTCTTTATACTATAGAACATCTTGCCAAATGAAATAAATAGTCCTTTAGTCCTTCAAATTTTGATTCTCTTATATCTTTGTCTTGGAGATAAGTGACAGCCCTGATAGAATATGATGATAATGATGATGGAAATGACAATGGTGATGACCAGCTTTATTAAAAGTGAGGACATTTTTTTCCAGGCCTTTTATTTTCTTGCTGTGGATTAGGCAGTAATATAAAATAAAAGCTTCTTAATAATAGATACCTTAAACATTGGGGATCTTCTCTAAGCATATTCAAATATTGGTAATATAGATGGTTTAAAATTATTTTATCTTTTAAAAATGCTTCTTTTACAAATTAAATATGACTTATTTCTTATATGCTTGATTTATAATGATAATTCAAAAAGGTTTACTTTTAAAAGTTAACTTTGAGACAGAATAATAAATTTTAGAAACTGGTTATAATTGAATGCCAATGAAAACAGAAAATAGCCAAACTCAAAGAATATAGCTAATGTAATACATAGAGTGTAATTTATTGGAAAAGAAGAATAATTGATAATTCATGATCTTAGTGCTCATCTCGAGAAATTAGGGGAAAAAAAGCAATGGAGTAAGATGAAAGAAAGAACATGAAAACCACCTATTACACATGTGCATATCACAGTCATTCCTAAGAACCAGGTATGATTTAGCAATTGAAATTTGTATGCATCAGAAACCATTTCAGTGTTTACGACAGAGGGAATTTAATGTAGGTGATTGGTTACACTGTTGATGGGAAAGCTGGACTAACCTCAGGAAGCCATTACCCCCTTTAGCCAAGAGAAGCAGGGATTCTCGACTGGGGACTACGTTGACACTTCCTGGACGCCCCCAGAAGACATTTCTGCTTGTCATGACTGGGTAGGGGGTGTTACTGGTGTCCACGCTATAGAGGGCAGGGACGCTGCTATACATCCTGCAATACATAGGACAGCCCCCACAACGAAGAGTTATCTGTCCCCAAAATGTCAACAGTATACAGTTGAGCACCCATGGCCTAGAAAGGTAAGAGGAGGCAGTGTCACCTGAACTGTAGGCCTGGACTACCCAGAGAGAAAGGCACGTCCAACAGGACATAGAGCCATGGACAGGAGGGAACAGCTGTCAGAGAGGCTGTGGGAGGCAGAGTGGAAGGGAAAGTTCGTATTCTGGCTCCTCCCTCCTCCCATCCAGCCAGGGCCTCCCGTGGCTAAAGTCAACCAAAGCCATCTGATGCTGATACACAGAAAACTGCCTGCAGGGCGACCCCATGGTGCAGGACAAGCTGGGGGAGAGAGAGGGCTTAGAACTGGGATATGCACAGGAAGGGACCAGCCAACCATGATTGTAATTTACCATACTAACAGAGTAAGTAGAGAAACCGATGATCATTTAAATCAATGTTTAAAAAATCATAAATTCCAATATTAGTCATAATTAATTAGTAACTTTAGTAAACTAGGAATTTAAAAAAGTATTCTTAATTTAAATAATACTGAAGTCTAGGCTTATAGTACCAGTATAGTCACAGAAAGAAAAAATATCTGCTAACACAGCTTCTTTAACCTCAGCCATCACAGTAAGACAAAGATAGACATAAGAAGCAAAGACTTGAAAAAGAAGAAAAACCTAAAATTATATGTAGATAATATGAATATTTACATACAAATCTCAAGGGACTATAGGGATTAACTATTAAGACTAAAAAGAGAATTCAGCAAGTTTTCTGGATTAAATATTGTGATGTTTAAATATGGTTTATTTCTTTTATGTTTGATTTATAGTGATTTAAAATTACTTTTAAAATTAACACTGAGACATCATAATGAACTTTAGAAAATGTTTATAACTCAGTTCCAATTAAAACAGCAAAAGTGTAAAGTAAAACAATGCTAATTTTGAATACTTATTTCAACCTATACCATTATTAAATGCCTATAAGTATGTGGTGTGTTTTAAAAATACCCCTTTACCCAAATCAGGCTATTGGATTGTTTTCTCTCAGCTTCACTCTTCATGCAAAGTTAATCTTTTCTTTTGTTTAAATATTTATATATGTTTAATTATATGCATGTGTATGTGTACACACATGCACATAGTCAATTTCTTGTGAATATGATTATATTGATTTTTGTTAAATGTTTAAATGTTAAGCTTCTTGAGTTTTAGGTGAAATTCTTCTCTGTGAAGTCCTAAGTCACCTTTTTAGAAGATTATATATATGGTCTATTTTATATTTATCTAATCTATCTAAAATCATAACATGACATGGTCTGTTCATTCTCTCAAGGGATTAGGATCAAGAATGGATCTTGACTTTTACATGAGTAGCACCAGGTTGAATATCTTATAAATGGGAGCCATTCAATAATGTAATTCAGTCATGATGTAGCTGTTATGAAAATAGAGAATTCATATACTTTGTTTACACTTTCTTCTGTTTCATTCCTTATTGAGGATGTTCCCTGTGAGACTGTGTGGAAGCAAAAGCAAACTTGATGGTGAACCAGCATTTGGTCTTCATGACCTTGGTTTCTTTCTTGCTGGTGTTCATGGGTTGGAAACCCCATGTCCTGTTGAATATTTCTGGTAAAATCTGAAGTCTATTCAGGGTCACTGTATTAGTCTGCTTGGGGTGCTGTAACAAAATGCTGTAGACTACGTGACTTATGTTAATAAAAAGCAACATTTGCTTTTCACAGCTCTGGAGGCTGGAACGTCAAGACCAGGGTGCCAGCGTGTTTGGGGTCCTGGTGAGGGCCTCTTCCTGGCTTGCAGACAGCTACTTTCTCACTGTGCCCTCACATGACAAGGAGAGTGAGCTGTGGTGTCTCTTCCTCTTCTTATACGGACACTAAAATCCCACCCTGAGGGCCAACCCTCATGACTTCACGTAAACCTAATTTCTTCCTGAAGGCCCCACCTCCAAAATCCTGTCACGTTGCGAGTGAGGGCTTCAACGTATGAATTTGCGGGGACAAATGTTCAGTCTATTATAGTCACCAATCCCAAATGCTAAAGTGCTTTGGGCAGTGATTTTTCTTTGGGCAGGGTATGAAGATTTTGGATTGGGCTGTGTGTTCTTAGAGGAACAACCATAAAAAGCAGTGTACTTATACAAATTCAATAGTGATTCAGGAGGTGAAGAAGCAAAAATTGAGGTTATGGGGTAAGGGAGGTAATTTGAAGCGGAGGAACTGAATACAGCAGTAGGCTAATAGCTAGTCAATACCTAGCATTTGAAACTCAGAAGAACACAGGTTTCTATCAGAGTGATTTAACAATTTAGAAACTTTGTTCCTAAAAGGATAAAGGCTTTGTTATTTCATAGGAAAATTATTTTTAAGTTATCCATCTAAGTGAAAGGATATAGTCATGAATACTATGTGAGGTCAAAATTCTTATTTGTTTTCTACTTAGGCAAACCGATTTGGGATTTGATAATTTGTGTTTTTTTTTTTTTTTAAATAGTTTTAAAGAATCAACTTAATCACTGGTACATATCCATTCTTTCATATCTAACTCAAAATGTGCCTGGGTTATATTTGCCTTTGAAAATTAATGATGAGATTTACTGTGACTTAATTCAGGCTATCTGGGTGAGAGATCGTGATGCTAATTTCCTGAGTTAAATGGGACAGTAGTTCCCTTTTATCCACGGTTTCACTTTCCCAGGGTTCCAGTTATCCACGGCCAACTTCAGTCTGAAAATATTAAATGGAAAATCTCAGAAATAAACAATTTATAAATTTTAAATCGTGCACTACTCTGAATAGTGTGATAAAATCTCAGTCTGCCCACAATGCAAATCATCCCTTTGTCCAGCATCTTCACGCTGTCTGTGCTATCCGCCCATTAGTCACTAAGTAGCCCTCTTGGTTTTCAGATCAACTGTCATGATATTGCAGTGCTTGTGTTCAAGTGACCCTTATTTTACTTCATAATGGCTCCAAAGCACAAGAGTAGTGATGCTATCATATCGTTACAATTATTCTATTATTATTGTTGTTACTCTTTTACTGTGGCTCATTCATAAATTAAACTTGATTGTAGGTATATATGTACGTATAGGAGAAAACATAGTATATATAGGGTTGCATACTATCCAGTTTCAGCCATCTACTGGGAGTCCTGGAACATATTCTCTGAGGATGAGGATTATTGTATTACATTTTACTGTCTGAACGATATTTGATATTGCTACTGTGTTTTTGTGCTGTGCAGTGGCTGTGAAGATTTTCTCACAAAGAGGTCAGAAGATGAGAGAATTTTATCATTAAAAGTTGCTGTTTTAACTTACAAATAGGATAGGATTTCAATGTATGGTTAATGAATTCCAAAGTTTCCATTTATTTTTCTTTTCCCGCTAAGCAAGTCTGTAAAAATGCTCAACATTCCATTCACCACTGAGTTGTAGGGCCTGAAAGTCTAGGTTGGGAGGATGCTTTACTTCCACATCCTGGCCATTCCCTGCAGGTAGTAATAGCAGATTACACTCTCTGAGCTCCCTCTCTGTAGCCTTTACTTTTCCTTGCCACCAATGGGGGATGTGTCACCCGCTGGTCCTTCTATTGGGTAGAATGAGTGTGTTGAAGGGCAGTATTCTCTGCAAGGCTGCTGGACAGCTGCACATGTTCTTCCTGTCACCTCCAGCTTAGGCAGGTGTCACAGGGGTTGCCTCCATTCCAGCCCTTTTCCCAGCTGGGAGGGCTTCATTCAGAAAGTGAAGTTGCAGGGTGGCTGTTTTGGCTTCCAACCCAAGGTGATAATTCACCCCTACCAGCAGTAAAGTAGATGCTATATTTTTAATTCCATCTGATATTTCTTAATTGGTTCAGAATGGAGAGGTGACTTATACACAACATGTTTATATTGATTTTAACGTTATGATAAAGTGGTAAACTCAAGACAGTCAATAAAATCTCTTTGGGACCCAATTCACCTTGAAAGATAAATCTATAGGGGCTAGTAAAAAGGAACTTCAGCCCTCCCAGGAGGCATTTCTGAACATGCACTATCTAGTCTTGGGAGAAGATGCGTTATACTTGAACCTGCTGCCTGCTGCCTTGACTTGGAAAAGATGGTCCTGTTTTGGGGTAGCTGTTTTCATCTTTCAGTATCAGTTTAGGTAATTTCAAGTAGTATCCTGACAATGATTAACTTTTAAAACTTGTGCATATATGTGCCCTTCCTTAAACACTGTAAGCATCTTAGAATTACCTTTTACGTTTTTTGTTATTGCATAGGCGTTTCAGACAGATACGCAAGACACTGTTGATTAACTATGGAGGAATGAATAGGTTTTCTGCAGGAAATATCCAGAAATTATTAAATCAGATCGTTCCTCATCTTTACCCTCCCCCACTAAAAGTGTTTAATTATTTTTCCTTCCCAATAATCGAATAGGAAATTTGCCAGTGAAAGCTCTTACTGCTAGAATTGTGTCTCAAACTTACCCAATCTCAAGTCTCACAATGACTTGTGAAGAGTTGCTTCATTTTTAAATTACTAAAATATTAACAACATCACAAGGAGGAGCCAAATATTCAATGAACATCATTTAGAGATAAAAGTAAAGCCTCTAGATGGTGCCAGAAAGTCTTTCTTGGGTACAGTGATGGTAACTTGGTAAACTGTCAGTTAAAT